>JAYMFT010067971.1:0-14674 GCA_038088735.1 Panulirus argus
ATATGTGTGTGTGTGTGTGTGTGTGTGTGTGTGTGTGTGTGTGTGTGTGTGTGTACTTTCCCTCATTGTGTAGCGGGGTTTTGCTCGTCTATTTTAAACATTCGGTAATGGCATCTGACCCCAGGCTCTCTCTCTCTCTCTCCAGGGGATACTGAGTGGCTGTTCTCATGATATTTAGCTTGTCTCTAGAAGGACGCGGTTCCCAGAGTATGGTGTCCTGGAGCATAATGTCTGGCTGGGCTGCCAGCGCGCGACCCCCTGTGGTGACTTGCTCAGCCCCGTCCACATTGTTGGGTGAGGGAAGCGACTGCTGTTTAAGAAACCTTTCAAGACAGTTCTTTAGAGTGACTTTTAATTCGCTGCTTTTTATTGGTGGGCCAGCGCTACTGGCGGCCAGGATTTGAACTTTGCACACACACACACACACACACACACTCCATCTGTTATGGCTCCTGGCTTTTCCTTTTCCATAGTTTCACTTACTTTTTTAGTCTACGGTATGTGTTGTTGACGGGGAGGTGTGTGTGTGTGTGTGTGTGTGTGTGTGTGTGATGGGAAGGGGGACGTAGTTTAGTTTTTGTCTTGGCGTGGGTGTTGACGTGGGTGTCGAAACCGCTACTGGGACGTCATTCTGTCGTCTGGGGCACCGCTATCACCACCTGGTCAACCGCTGCAGTGGCGCCGGCGTCTCACGCACTCGTCCCCCGTCGCCGTCGCCAAGAGCACCCTCGTATCGCCGTCACCACCACGTCACCCTAAGTTGTGGTGGTGGTGACCACGTTGGGTGGCGAGGGTGGTCGTGCTGGAGGGAATGTGTGGGTGCCCCCTGAGGGCGCGGGTGGGTGGCTGCTCCTCGGTAGCGTTATCGACCCAGCGCTGGCAGAAACTGATATGTCAGGGTTCGTGATCTGGAATAAGATCATTGATCGCGTGTTTATAGCGAGGTGCGCCTACCCGTCTCTCGGGGGCGTCTTGCTCAATGCCACCTCCTCCCTCCAGACCGCTGACTGTCCACAGGTGACGTTTTGTGATATGCTCAGAATACCTTTCCCTCTGCTGATGCGTGCGCTGAAGGATGGAGGAAGGTTATGGTCTGTGTAAGTGAGGAGGAAGAAGAAGAAGAAGAAGAAGAAGAAGAAGAAGAAGAAGAAGAAGAAGAAGAAGAAGAAGAGAAAGAAGAAGAAAAAGAAGAAGAGGAGGAGGAGGAGGAGGTGCATCTGCCGAGGCCTCCAGATACAATGTGTTGAGCGTGTGGCCGTGCACGTGCCACGCCCCTCAGCTGGTACAGGCATCCATCCATCCCTCTCCTCCCCATGCCGGCACCGGCCCCGCTGCTCAAGTCCTCCTCCTCCGTCAGGCATCTCATCCATGCAGGTGTCACCGTCGTATGAAGTTAGTGTGTATGTGTGTGTGTGTGTGTGTGTGTGTGGCGGGGCGGTTATTGATCCACACGTGGTGGAGCGTGGAGCGTGTGGCGTGGTAGGCAGGCACGTGCCGCGTGCCGGGGCCAGGGCACTGCCCGCCCGGCGCGGACACGTATTAAAACCAGTTAACAACATTCCACCTGTCACCCCCCCCACGTCCGGTTCAGATAACTGGCGGGGATGATGAGTGGCTGTGGCGGACCTCAAGTGGCACGGCAGACCCCGTCTGTTGTAACTCACACCAACCGCTAAATTGACAACAATTTGCTTTATCATAGGAAGGAGTGCATGCCAAACCTCTCCCCCCCACCCCATCGTCTTTCCCATGTTATTCCTGTGACGTGTGTGTGTGTGTGTGTGTGTGTGGTGAGGGGGAGGGGGGGGACCGCCCTAAAGAGGGGCCTGACCCTCCCTGGAAGCCAGCACCACACCCAATGCAGTACGCGGCGGAGCTGGTCCAGACACACACACACACACACACACACACACCATCGCCATGACGTACCCCCCCCCCATGCCTCTTGAGTGTTCCCAGGGAGTAGTTGTAATGTTACTGCGAGACTGTGATGGTAACTGTAGCGTGTGAGGGCGAGAGGCGTCCGTGTCCCGCAGTGTGAGCGTCTCGTTACAGCGGTTACGGAACCGTGTCAAGTCATGAAACACTTACCCTAGCAACTATTGTCCTCTTGCTGTTGTTGTGGGTGTGGCTGGAGGGTATCATTAAGTGGTTATGGTTCTGCGAAGCACGATAGGGGGTTTTATGTCACGTCACGTCACGTCACGTCACGTCACGTCACGTTACGTTACGTTACACCAGAATATCTCGACATAGTTACTTGTCCTTTTTTGTAGCGACTGGTGTCGTGTGTATAGCACTATGCATTTATATCAAGAGTCAGTTATGATTATTATCAATTAACTCATTTGTCACGAGATGTTTTGCGATAATCGCAGAGAATTTTCTCATTATAGATGATGAATACGTTTGACAACATTGGAACATACAGAGATTAAGATGGCTCTCACCGACTGGTCCCTGAAGGTGGTGTCATGGTAGTGTTGGCAGGTGACGTGGTGGTGGTGAGTGTGTGTGGACGGTGGCGCCAGGCGGACTATGTCACCAGGTAACATGACTTGCCTGTGTGTGTGTGTGGGGGGGGGGGGGTGGACCAGCAGCTACCCACTGCAACACGACGTTCTCCCCACCACCCATCCTCCGGGGAGGAGCTGACTACTCTTACCTCCCCACCACCCAGCCACAGGGGAAGAAGTGGCTGGTGTTACCTCCCCACCACCCAGCCAGCAGTTAGAGAAATATCTTCAAGTTGCTTCCTGGATTTACCTCCAACTTCTGGGGAGTTTGCCCTTCTTCAGATGTGCCGCTCCCCAACGAGAGTCTCTTCCCCCGCAACAAACACACTCCCCCCTGGCCTTGTAAGATGGGGAGACACCCTCCCCCCTCTGGGGGCTGATGGAGAGCCAGTTCTTTGTGGTTATTGCGTGTATATCGAGGAGCTCCTCGGCTGGTGTCGCCGCAGTGGAGACGGTGGACCGAGCACGAGATCTGAGGCCTGTGCACGTGCCGTCATGGCCAGCCTCCTCCTCCTCCTCCTCCTCCTGCTGGTGACCCCAAGGTGCAGTGACTATAGTGAATGATCATATATGGCCACACGAGAGATACACATCTCATCATCCTACTGTTAGGGTTCACGTGTGTTCTATGGACTCCAACCAGTATGTTGAATACCACTGATATTTTTTTCCCATTTTGTTAAGAAAAAAATCCGTGGAGTGTGTTGGGTAGTAAGCTGAGAGGTTATGTGGAGGTGGAGTTAGAGTGCAAGTCCCCAGGTGGAGTGAAGGCATTGCACACGAGTGTGGCGGTGATGGCTCGTGGCTGATGCCTCCCGCAACCCACATGCCAGGAGCCGGGAGTGTCGACTGAATGATTATACTACACACGTCCCTCACTCACGACCAGTGCTGCAGCTGGGTCCCTTCCTCAACCGCACCACCTGCTGAACACCACCACAGCCACGGCCCTTCGACCTAGGTTATAGGGAAGGGAAGAGGGACTCGCGAGGTGTAATATTTAGAGTGAAACTGCGAGCAAGATATTTGGTGTGATGACAACAACTGGCGTCTGTCATGAGCGTGGTCGGAGCTGCGTTTGTATTAGAATTGTAGATGAAGATGTGTATCTGGGACCTGGTGGCCTTACCGACGACCCGTTACATTAGGTAAGGAATGCTGTACCGCCTCGCCACTTGAATCAGTCAATGGGCGTGTAGGTGCCGGCGTGTCTTTATTGTCAGGTGTTGCACGCCAGCTCGCGGCCA
Source organism: Panulirus argus (assembly GCA_038088735.1). Taxonomy (NCBI): domain Eukaryota; kingdom Metazoa; phylum Arthropoda; class Malacostraca; order Decapoda; family Palinuridae; genus Panulirus; species Panulirus argus. The sequence continues at coordinate 3,764 of JAYMFT010067971.1, forward strand.
GCGACTGCCATTATGTTGCGTCCAGGGAGGCGATGATCTCCCGGGTCATGTAACCCCAGCAAGACGCCCGCTTCTGCCTTGCTTGGGTTGGCGGGAATCGGAGAGGCTCGGTGTGGAGTCGCTCGCACCGCTGTGGCCGAGCGGTTAGCGAACGGGCCTTGGATTTCACGGCGCCGGGGATCAAGTCTCGGCCGCTTCTGTGAATTCACGCACGGGAACTCCGGCCACATTACTTGGGCTCAGGTGCAGGCGAGTCTCGCCCGGTCCAGGTGCGGGTCACGGGTCCTGCGGCCACACACTGCTGGTCATTCTTCAGGGCACCAGCATCGCCCACTCCCCATGCAACGCCTGCCCGCCCACGTGCGTGGAAGTTGGCAAGGAGTACCGTGTATGTATCGTACATGTATGGATTATGTATCCATGTGTATGTATGCGTATGACGTATGTGTAGCCTTACGCCTTCATGAGCGACATCCAACGCCAACCTTGTTCCCACCACGCCCATACGCTTGGGAACCTAAGTGCAAATGCTTCTTCCCACTGTGTTAAAGGAATGCTTGCAACATGGAGAGAGGCGCTTCACTGGCTCGTCATTCCCACGTGATCTAGAAGCATGTTATGAACGTGCGTGCGTCGCTTGTACGTGCGACTCTCTCTCTCTCTCCATATGCACGGAAATACAAGACAAACACAGTGAGCGGGGTCACAAGAGGCACCTCCCTGTGGTGATGGGTGAGGGACGGCGTCTCGTACCCCGGGCAAGGTGATGGTGGCAGCGTAAGGCCCCGGGGGGCGTGGTGGTGGTGGTACCACCATAGCACCTGTGCCTTCGACAGAACTTCTGACACCATCATCAGGATCCATACCGTGGCTCCAGCACCACCACCACATCTTCCCATCAACCGCATTCTGTTACGTCGTTTACCACATCAACAGCAGCGGCAGCACGAGGACATACGAACACAACCCAGACTGACTGTAATATTATCAGCACAAGTCGGCCGGTCGGTGAGACCCGATCAGCCACCGATGCTCACCCTCGTGTCCGGTACAACGATGTCACCCTTGTCCATCACCCCTGAGGTCCTGCTCGAGGGATGATGGTACTGTATTTTGGCTGAGTGTGGTGTAGTCAAGCGGGAGCCATGAGGGTGTGGAGTGGCCGTAGGGGGCCCAGCCGGAGGAAGGAGGGAGGGAGGGAGAAGGAGGGTCGTCAGCCCCAGGGGACGGGGGCTGGGCCGGGGGGATCGATAGGCCGCCTGGGGGGGGGGGGGCTGAAGTCCTGCAAGATCCCTGGGATTACCAGCCCCCCTACCCTCCCCCTGCTTGTTGTGTGGCGCCGCACCACACCACACGAACTCGAGGTGTGGTGGTGGTAGTGGTGGAGGTACGGTATGGGTCCTGGTGGTGGGGCTGTACGTGTGTTGATGATGGTGTTGGAGGGGCAGTACAGATGGCGGTGGTGGTGGAGCCACAGGGGAAACCAGTGAGGGCGGAGAGCTGTACTAAGAAATCCCCCAACACCAGACGCTGTGGTCGGCGGTATAGGAAGTCCAGACAGGAGTGGCGGTTCAGGAAACCCTCGTTGTCTCCCGTACTCCTACACTTGATATCCTTGGCGTACGTAATGTCGACCAACGTCACAACGCTGACCCGCATCGTCGCCAAACAGGCGCGGCGGAGCTTTATTCCTTCCCTGGGAGATGCAACGTGCCTAACCGCCAAGCCCTGGGCGTTTCACATGATAAGTGTCGTCAGTGACAAGTACACAGACGAGGGGTTCGTGTCAACACCGTTGGAAGGTGGCCAGCGGGTCTTGCAGTGGGCCGCATGAACGACGTAATGTTCACAGGGGCAAGTTTCACGTACTACTGTGTGTGGAGGGAACAAAGGCATCGTCGTATGAACTGAAAAGGGCACCAAGAATTGATCATAACACGAGAGGCGCACGTTGTCCGGACGATCTCACCCGTGGAACACACGACAAAGGAACCGTCTCTTGTCCCATGATGAAGATGGGTTGGGTACTGAGAACGCTCAGAACGAGAGAAGTAAAACCATTTTGATGACACCGTTCAAAACGTACGTCCTCGTCACAGCTACAGTATTGTCGTGTGTTAACATCACTACACAGTGTCTAGAAAAAAAAATCCATAAGTCCCTCATCACCCACATCCGTTCAGCCAAACATAGAAACATCTGTGACTGGCTGAAAGCTCTGAAGCTGTACTTCACAGAACGTAACGCGAGAGGTACGTTATAACATACACGTGGAAGATACAGGAGGGTCTAGAGCCCATCGTACATACATAGATAATATCTTGCTGGATTAGACAAGGCCTGAGGCATGTATTAAATCCTCTGGCCAGCTCAGATGCCGTCCCAAACATCAGGCGATGTGTGAGCGATAGGGGCCCACGCCTGTCCAGCCGACTAACTCCTGATAAAAAGGAACCCCAGCAACTAATAAAAGAAAAAGAGAAAGAAATGTTTACCAGACGAGCCAGGATGCACGAAGTACAGACCTGCATCGTCAAACAGTCTGGCAGACCAGCAGACGCCTCGAGAAAGGAAGTCTGTTGGCAGCCTGAGCTGTGAGGTCACAGGACGGACTGGAAACCAGCGTAGTCGTAAGATGAGGTGTTGGTTGTGGTCCTTGGAGAGCGCTGGTGGTGGTGGTGGTAGTGGGGGTGGTGGTAGTGATGTAAAGGGAGGGTATGTGTGGTGGTGGTAGGGTGTAGCTATGTCGTGGTGTCAGCGGTCAGGCGGCGGGGGCTGAGGTCTGGTGTGACTTTCAGCTTTGCCTTTTGCCCACACTCTTCCGGGTCGTCCCCACCACGACCTTGACGGCCGCCCGGGTCGTCTGCCTGGCGGACGGACGGCAGGCAGGCCTGTACCCCGCGTAGGGCGAGCGGCTGGTGTGAGGTGCAGCTAGTGTGAAGTGTTGTACCGTCGGGCACGAGAGGGTACATTTCATGTATTGGTCTCGCGTGATGATATAACGTGTGGCAGGAGGAAGCTTGAGCTCTCTACCCCCGTCAAAGAACGCGTTGTACCATCAAAGCAAAGCGATGTAGCATCATCCAAAATAGAGTTGTACCGTCGTCAGATATCGCACTGTACCGTCGCTGAATACAGCTTTGTACCGTTGCTACACATAGCGTTGTACCTTCGTCAAGGAAGCGAGCGTTGTGTCTAAACGTGTTGACGGCTGACTGAGGACGGGTCTGGCGTGGGGAAGTGGATGGAATTTACTCCGATAAATTTACGGGAAAGTTCCGTGTTTCCTCCCGTCTTGTCCACAATATTGTTTTTTTTCCATAGTTTCTATGTTCCTCCTGTCCTATCCGTCTGTACTGGCTCCTTGCTCTGTCATCCCTTGCAAATAACGGTCGTCAGGAAAGTAGCCCAAAATCTTTGTCACTGCGCATGTCAGAGCTGATGTTCTTTTTCGCTTTTTGACGTCTTTTGTTGAATCATTCTACCCTTTTTCTTAGCATTCCTTCTGAAGCCTATTTGAGGCAAGACGCATTCCCTTTAAATCTTTATTGCCTCATACCCCCCCCCCACCCTCCCCTCACGAGTTGACCCATTCCCCTTACGTACAAGTGTATTAACCAATATTACACGTTCTTCTATATCACATCAGAACGAAAAACCCACACCTGCCATCTACAGTTTTATCTCATATGTTACATTATGTACCAACAAGGCGTGTGTGTGTGTGTGTGTGTGTGTGTGTGTGTGTGTGTGTGTGTGTGTGTGTGTGTGTGTGTTTGTGTGTGTGTGTGTGCGTGTGCACAATTTTCTTGGCCGTATATACGGGCGTCTATATGCCCCCCCCCTACCCCCCGTTTAAGACCCATCAGGCTAGAGGTCCCCATACGTTCCAACTCCTTCATTGTAACTTTCACGAAAACACACGCACCCCAGCGCAACGGCTCCTCAGCTCCCATTTCCCAGCTGACGGCACCACAGAAACTGTCGAGGTTTGTGTTAGTTTGCACGATTTTACGTCTCCTTTTCCGGGTCTTCGTCTTACCTCCGCTCTTTCCGTGTCCTCGTATCGGAAATGGTCGGTCTTGAGCATTTCCTGATCACCTTTTCCAGTTGGTGTTACCATATATAATGTGTGGAGATGAGGTCTAGCAGTCATGGTGTCTCAGTCCCACTCATCCTAGTGTCTTCACTGACACCTTAGAAAAGGACATTTTTTTTTCTGTACACACTCTTAAAAGACTTGTGTCTCCATGACTCCGTGTCACCATGAGCACCCGAATTGCCCCAGTCTGGCTCTTCATATTTGAAATCCCCCACGAGTAGAACTCTGCCGTCCCCGAGAAGTGCTTGTTTCACAGCTCCGTGCACCGTCCTGATTGTCTCTCTTTTCACTGGCATCATTGAACATTTGCATCGCTATGCATTTCTTTCCGTTGCTCATGCCATCAGGTACTGCCTGAGTGGGTCGTCGTCCGACATTACCTTGTTCTTATGGCTGCCTGCGCGATTACTGCGTGTGTGTGTGTTACGGGGAGAGTGTCTTACCCTCGTGTTGCCCCGTCTCTTGACCTTGTGTATCTGTACCATGTCTTTAGCACACACACACACACCAGCATAAGCCAGGTGTGTGTGTGTGTGTGTGTGTGTGTGTATTAGGTTGGCCGTTATTAACGAACTCTAGCGGAAAAGACAAACAACAGAAAGAGACAGACGTCTGGGGCGCTGCCGGTGTGTTACAGATAGTGTATCGCAGAACATCCTGAGCCTCCTGAAGGCACGGGCACTGTGTCCTGCAGGAGTGCTGTGTATGTTCTGTGTCCTGCAGGAGCGTTGTGGGCGTCCTGTGGGAGGTTTCCGTCCGGTGGGTGTTGGCCACGGAGAGCCTCTCCGGTCTCTCGTCACTCCCTGTAAAACGCTTGTCAGGTCTGGTGTGGGCCGCCTGATGTCAAGATGTGTGATGTGGTCGAGATGTTTCTCTGATTTCCGCTTCCTCATTCCCCCTGAATGTGTGTGTGTGTGTGTGTGTGTGTGTGTGTGTGTGTGACTGTACTTAATATCCTGTGATGCTTTCAGAGGTTCGTCTGGTCCTGCACTCTGTACTGTGGCACTACTTCCACAGGTGATGGTATTGGCGGGAAAATTGAGTGGGGGATCCATCCACCTCCTTATCGGATTACTGTGTCACTTGACCTCCTCTACACTTGACTGGAAGTAACGTTTTCTACCGTCTGTCCTTCCGTTGCCTGTAGTAATGCCTTGGGCACCACGGTACACGATCCTTGGGTACGATGACGACCTGGTGTTTGACCTGATCCTGACGGGTCAGGTCAGATGCCAGGCCGTCATAACCCAGGGTTGTACCGTCTCGCTCAAGGATCTCCTCACCGTCTCAAGGAACGTGCTCCCTTGCTCCTCGATCGCACCGTCTCACTCAAGTATCGCACCGGGTGTCTGGAACCAGACACAAGGCAGTGTAAACACGAGGGCGTCACAGGTGTTCGCTCAAGGGCGCCATGGGAAGTGCCTCCTTGGGACACGAGGATGTTCTCTCCCTCCCCCAGCCTATGGAGGGAGTGGCTGGGGTCCCCTCGGGGGCCCTGGCCACCACATTCATCGTGAGGACATACTCACGACATCAAGGAAGCGACGAGAGAGAGTAGATGGGTTAAAGAATAAAGTTGTTTAATTATTAGCGTCTATAGTTTTCTTGATACGAGAATTCTTTATTCATTTACTCTTGTAAAAAAAAAAAAAAAAGTTGTGCTTCTGTAAATATTCAGCCAGTAACACGTATGAATATAGTAGGGTGGTTATTGTGTGAAATCATACCACGAAAAAAGAGGAAATTATACAAGTCCTGCAGTGGCCCGCCCACCACATCCCTGTCCTCTCACCACCACTCCAGCCAGACCCACACAGTGGAAAATATATCGCGTTTTGAGGTAATTTCTGTAATGATATGTAATGTAGATATACCGTAAGGGGAACAAATATTACATTTCCGGGTGCACTTGTAGGGAGGGGAGGCTTAATTTCTGTGGAACTGCACAGTTAAGGGTTGGTTAACAAGCGTAATTTAACTAGATCACCAAAGTAGTGTTAAATTCGCACAGTACAGTAGGTGTTGGTTAAAACGCGTTTCGTATTAAGTCCGCCGGCTGTTATCCCTTAAGGAAAACAGATATGCGTCTCCGTGTGCGAGGGTAGCTTGTGAGGCAGACGACGCCTCTTGTCTCCATCATGTCTCTCGCGTAAGAGACGGCTTCTAGATAAGGGGGCGATTATCGGATATCGTGTTTCGTGAGAGTTCAGGCCCGAAGTGCATCGGGTTAGCCGACGTCGGGTTCGGGGAAGCCGGTCCGCTGGTGCTGCTGTGGTTAATTATCGTAATCACGATAATCTTGTCAGTTCAAGTGGCCGGCTTCCAAAAATTCACCAGTAAAGATTGATCCTTTGACAAGTTGGATTTGGATTCCTTGAAAATTGTGATTAATGAAGGTTGTGTATTCAATTATTATTGTTTCTTTGCTTTGGAATTTTATTGATAAAGATTATTATTTGGTGACGCACGAATAGCTTTTAAAAAATAATGTAAATATTTTTGAACGAGTTAGAAAGATTTTTTGATAAATCGGACAAATTAGTTAGAAAACTTGATGAACTGAAGTGAATTACCTGTTCCCCTTCGGAGGTGTGCGGGCAAGAATAAACCTAACCAGAAGGTGCCGTATGAGCGAGGACTCGATACTTTATGTATGTTATTTTTACGGTGGCCGTTAATTAGATTTTGATGATAATTTTTTAAACCCAACCGTTCCAATTTATTAGATGATTTATTTCCCCCGATAAATGTTGCAAGTTGAGCCCTTGCAACTTAGGTTATTGTCAATAACTGACAGAACCGGGGTACTGAATGGGTTGTATTTTTGCAGTTGTTAATCTGATAGTCCCAGTAATCCCCGGGGGATGTAATCTTTAATGCGATAAAACGCTGGGATTACCTGATGTTGGCGATGGCTTTAGCTGTGGTGAAGGGTGTGAGGCAGGCTGTCGTTGGTGGAGGGGTGGTGGTGGGGGAGGTTGTTGTTGGAGCAGGGTTGTGTAGGGGAAGCTTTTGTTGGTGTAGCTTGATGGGGGGGGGCTGTTGTTGGTGCATGGTGGTGGGGAAGTTGTTGTTGGGGGATGATGGTGGGGGAGGCAATTGTTGGTGCAGGGTGGTGGGGAAGTTGTAGGTGGAGAATGCTAGTGGGGGAGGCTGTTGTTGGGGCAGGGTGTAGGTGAGGCCGTTGGCAAGGGGGCCAGGCTGTGCGGTGGTGGGGACCCCTGCGGAAGACACCTCCCTCTTCCCCCTCCCTCGGAGGTGAGAGTCGGTGAGATTTCAGCCGATCTCAGGAGGAGCGATTCCTGAGGGTGAGCGCGGCGGCCTTTGAATGATCTCTGTATATTTTCTAACTCTAAAGCTTTTTTTCTCTTTTTTTTTTTCTTGCCACGGAGATTGATATTACCACTCAACAGATGTATGTCGGGAGGTATAAGTGCTTGAAGAGCGGCCGCCCGCGTCATCGGTTTTGCCCCCTCTTGTCTTGAGGGTTCGCATGATCCAGCCAGCCATTTTTCGCTGAATAGGCAGCCGTTGCCTCCAGTTGTGCTCGCTGAAGCTAAGGTCGTCTTATACACATTTCTCTATCGCCATATAGTATTTGTTCATACCAGGTGGTTCTGTACGAGTTCATAGTTCTACAGTTTCGCCATAACGAAGTAGTCGGGACCACATCTCCCTCAGACAGCAGCGTGTTACAGCCCGGTGAAAGACGAGACTAATGTCTGGTCGCAGTCTCCCTCTGGTGTTTTGTGTGTGTGTGTGTGTGTGTGTGTGTGTGGAGGGGCAAGTGCAGTTTCCTGAGGGACGAAGCTTTATTTACGGTAGGGTCCATCAGAGACTCGGTTGTTTAGGAACTTACTAGATGTAATACTCCTGCTTTACATCTTGGAACGCACACAGTAATGTTGTTAGTGTCACTTCTGGGTAGTTTTAAGGAAGACACCATTTCGTTCATCTCGAGTTCCGTTGGTGCGCAGATGAACTCCAACGGACGCAAGGCGTAGGTACGCCACCGTTAGGAAGTCTGGTAGGCAGGTGGTTCTGCTTAGTTATATAGCAGGTGGGTCACCTGTGTGTATGGGTCCTCATCTGTCCCTGTTGGGGCAGAGGCGGGTGAGGTCTTTGCAGTTCAGCCAAGTAAATGAGTAGAAGTGTTGCGTTTGTCGGTATGTGGGTAAGGTGTGGAGGTGGCGTTCACTGTATGTGTATGTAGAGCGGGTGTCCGAATATGCGGATGTGGTCGGATGTGTAGTGGGTGTGCGAACATGTGAATTTGTGATATGTTGCGAATGTGTGGATGTTTGCGGATGTGTGGATGCCATAAGAGTCGGTGTGGCTTTGGTCGGCGTGCCACCCGTGATGACGCTATAGTTCACGCCCCACTGCTCACCTTACACCCGTCCGACACGTTATATCCTCAGCCACCCAGCTACCTCCCCCCCCCCCACCCTCCTCCTCCTCCCCCCCCCCCCCCCTCCCCCTCCTCCCAGCCAGCCAGGCCCCCCCCCCCCCCAGGACCCGCCTGCTGGTGTGGACGACAAACGCTGGGGACGGACGGTACAATATGATGGTATCTGCAGTTCACGTCTGGCCAGCTTACGGGATATCCTGTCGTCTTCCCTCTTGTGGCGCACACTGGCTTAGTCTCCACACACACACACAATCGTTCTCACTGTGTGTGTCTCACATAATAAACAAAGACCATTAAAACCTAACGTCTTGTGTGTGTGTGTGTGTGTGTGTGTGTGTTGCTTTCTAGAGACACGGCCGCACAGTTTGAGGCTTCCCACGACCCACTCATGTGCCCCGTTACCCACCAGGATGAGTGAGTGAGTGAGTGAGTGAGGCCCGCCAGACTCACGTGCCATTTACCCACCGTGATGAGTAAGCGAGGCCTGCCTGACTCACAAGCCTCATACCCACCGTGTTATATAAGTGAGGCCCGGTAGACTCACCACGAGTATGACCCACCAAACTCCAAGACGCTTACTCACTATAGAGAATATTTGGTGTTCTGTTAGTCTCGCCCGTGATTCATAATTCTGTGGTTGATTGGATGAGTAACTGAGTGATCCACGTGCCACCAACAGCAATCGCCAAGTACCTCAGACATTCACGACAAAGCCATCGTCGCCATAGTACCAAACAAGACATGTTATGTTCACCTTGCTTTCCTTCACCAAACCGGACAAGCTTTAGCTGTTGCCGGCCTGAAACTCTCTGGGGTGAGGTAAGGTAAGCTGTAAAGACATCTAGTAACAAGTAATAAGCTGTAAAAGACCTCTAGTAACTTGCAATACGCTGTAGAAGACCTCTTGTGGCGTCAGATAAGCAGGAAAGCCTACTTTGGTGGTTTAAGATAAGATGTAAACTCCATATCTTGAGACGTAGAAAAAGCAGTAAAACACTTCTCTGGAGACGTAAAATAAGCAGTAAATCTTCTCTGGGTACGTTAAATAAGGAGTTAAACACCAAACCTGGGTACGTAAACTAAGCAATAAACAGCTACTCTGGGTACGTAAAATAAGCCTTAAAACAATTTTCTGGGGACGTAAAATACGAAGTAAAACGACTACTCTAGGGACGTAAAATAAGCTGCAAAATACCTACCCTGCGCACGTAAAATACGCAGTAAAAACCTTCTCTAGGGATGTAAAATACACGGTAAAGCACTTTCTTAGGGGACGTAGAATTAGCAGTAAAACCTTCTCTGGGGACATAAAATAGACAGTTAAAACACCTTCTCTGGGGAGGGAAAGTAACTGTAAAATCTCTGATATGTGATGAGTATCAGGCAGATGTTTGGGTTTGGGGATGGATGTTATATGTGGTCTGTGTGGTGGTCTTCCTCTCCCTGGTGTTGATGTGGCCTGTGTGGTAGTGGTGGTGGTTGTCCTCCTGTCCCACAGAGGCTGCCGCAGCCCCCTCTCCTCCCCTGGTGCTGGGTGACACGTGTCGTCTGGTGTCAGTCAGTCATGCCTCCTGTGATTCACCTTTCTAGGAACAGTACTTAGTGGCCTGAGTCATGGCGGGCGGCACCCAGCCTCCTCCTTCTCTACCCCCCCCCCTCCCCGGCTGTTTGTTTACCTCCCTGCTGCTGATGATGATGCTGTCGTGGTGTCCTGATGTGTCATCTGGGGTTGGGGACGGTCATGGTGTAGCACATACGGCGTTGTTTACGGGGATGCCATGAGATTCTGATCGAAGATTTACGCGTAATGAATGACTGTGTGTATCAAGGATGCTGACCATGTTATTATTTGCTCCTCGATGGGGTCTACGGCAGGACCCTTCGGTGTGATGGGGCCTGGTCGTTGATCTCATCCCCTTAGGGTCAGGTCAGAGGCCAGGCTGTCTTCCCCAGGGGCCTCACCGTCGTGCCAATAGAGATTACCCCCCAAGACGTCTTGCGTCTCGTAGTGGGGCAGACGACTACTCGACGGAGGGGCGGAGGCTGAAGGCGGGTCCCCAAGACTCAGCAGAGGACCTCCCTCTCCAGCGTTAACATCTCCTGCTGCTAAGGCCTCTGGGTGGGGTGCAGATAAGGTTCCTGTTAAACGGTCGCCTCCTGTTTACTGTTAGAGAATCTTGGGTTAACCGTTTCCGGCGGCCAAACACTGGCTCTGGGGGTTTCGTTGTTGGTAAACATTGGGTTGGTAGACGGAGGGTCGTATCTCTGGTGACCACGACCCAGCTTGTTTGAGGTGTATGGATGAGTCAGCCGGGTGAGTCGGTGTATGGATGAGTCAGCCGGGTGAGTCGGTGTATGGATGAGTCAGCCGGGTGAGTCGGTGTATGGATGAGTCAGC
>JAYMFT010067982.1:1622-14674 GCA_038088735.1 Panulirus argus
GTCACGCGCACACACACACACAGACAGACAGACAGACAAACAGACAGACAGACAGACAGACACACACACACACACACACACACACACAGAGAGCCTCGGGCGTGGTTCTACACGCGAGTCGAGTCTTTGTTTGCGTTAGTTTTGAAATGTGGGTTAGTGAATACATTAAACTTTTCACTGAGTTAGTTAAATGTTGGTAAGTCTGTCAGTAGACTCGGAAAATGTAGTGTGTATTCCGTTGACTTGACTGGTCTGTATAACTTTCCGAGCGTCGCTGTAAAGGCATAAAGACTATGTTGTCGAAGGAAAAATGTATAGGTTAGATTGGTCGAAGCTTTTTGGTGTTGGTAAGGTATGATTTCTTGGCGAGGGGAACATGAGTGGGATTAGTGTGAGAGGTGAGTGGGATTAGTATGACACGAGTGGGCCAGGTGTCACCAGGAAGTCAAGTGAGACGTGGATGAGCCAAGTGTCACAGAAAAAGGGTGAAAGAAAACGAGATCATAACAATGTACTGGTGAAAGAAACCCATTGGGAAGCAATTCCTTAACTTTAAAAATTAACTCGTAACATTTATGTTGCATATGGTGTGTTGGAGTTGCAGTTCATACTTAAAAAAAAAAAAAAAAACTTGAAAGGCATTGCCAGCAAATCACTAAAGCTTTTTGACTCTATTTATCCGAGTAATTTTGAATTTTGAAAGAAGAAAGTTAACGATTTCAAAGGAAAATTAGCTTATGAACAAGGTTTTCATTTTTTTGCAGTATTGAAAAACGCTACAGGGGTGTTTTTTTAGCATTATTTGCATTCAAAATGGAAAGAAGCCTTCAAATTTTGAAAGTGATAGAGTTTTCAAGGTGTAGTTATGAATGCAGTTTAAACTTTTTTCCTTTCTTTTTTTCAGGTTTCGCGAATAAACTGGACATTACATCATCAGTAAGATACACGTGACTACCTGATGCTGAAACGTGAGTGTCCTGTCGTCTCATATTCTGAATATTGTATTGTATATGTATTGCGTAGCCTATCCTCTTAGTCTGAATGTATTAAGTATACTGTCCTTTCGTTCTTAGTGTAATGCCTCGAGTGCCATTGTGCTTTAGGTATATGCATTAAGCACTGCGTCTTCTTATTACAAATACTGAATTTGAGGAATCTGAAGCATTTGCTCATACTGTATATAATTAGTAAGTATATTCTCTTCTTATTTTGGGTATATATATTATGATCAAAGTTTAAAACAAGCGTTTTAATCGTAAATTTGTTAATGTAGTCGCATTCGGGAATGTTTTTGTATTTTTATCATAGGTATATAAATTTAGGCACGTTTTTGAGTCGAGTAAATTGTGTTCTTATCAGCTGCCTCTCGGGAGTTTCGTGTGGCGCCTCAGTAGCGCTAGGCTGTGCGCGCACAGACACCATGTCGCAGGCGGCAGCCGCCGCCGCCACCCTCACCCATACCGTCTGTCTGTCTTTATAGGCCATCAATAACCTCCTTCATTTTGTCGGATCAGCCATAGACTAATAGAAGTGGAGCGCTGCTAACGTTAGAGAAGGAGCCACAGTTAATTTTGCGGAAGATGCATTAAAATATACCCCTCTGCTTGGCAGCTTTACGAGAGTCAATTAGAGAGTTTTTACATTAGCCGAAAGATATTTCGATAGATATTTTGGGCGTTTTTAAATCTCCCGTGCGCAACGGTACGACCCTCGAGGTCGACGGAACGACCCTCGGGTATAGCGATTGTCTAATAACGAAGGTTGTTGGGAAGAATGTGAAACGCATCTCTACTGTCAGGGCAGAACATGACGAGCAAATGTGAATGCTTGCAGGGGTCAGAAGTTTTAAAAAGCTGCTCTACAATGGACATGGTCCAAGACATGGGGTACATATGAGTGTAGGTAGAACTGCACATACGGGTAATTACACAAACCTGAAGGCCAGAGAAACATGATAGTTTCTGTGAATTTATATCGCCCGAACACGAAGAGCTAAAATCAAATCACTTTAGTCACCCCTTGAGGAGGGGAGAAAAGACGTCAGCTAAACTTTATTACTCTTTCCTTCAGGCTTTTTAAAATCCTCTCATACTGCACTGCAGCTTATAAAGAAATAAGACTTTAGAAATGCCCGTCCTAATTCTGTCCTTTTTCCCTTCGCGACTTAGGCTCTCCGCTCATTCGTATATTCACTCGGCCTTAAACACGGCGGACCAGCGCAGAGTCTAAAAGTCCTGGCAGGAATTGCACTCAGAAAATTTATAGATATTAAAAGTCCGAGGAAATTTATGGTTTGTGTCGACGACAGATCCCGGCGATGGAATGGTCACCCCCCCCCCCACCCCGTCCCAAGGCTGAGGCATGGGTGGGTTGGGTTGGCTTCGCTGTGTGTGTGGTTTGTGGTGGGGTTTGGTGTGCTGGGGTCCTTAGTCCCCAACACACACACACACGCACACACACAATGCCAACGTAAACTAGGGGGCTGGGGTGGGTGGGTGGTGGGTTGTCATCATGTGAGACGTTTTGAGTTCCACTTGCTCGGACGGGTAAAGAGAGAGAGAGAGAGAGAGAGAGAGAGAGAGAGAGAGAGAGAGAGAGAGAGAGACCTTTCTTGCGAGAGACTTTAGATGATGATTCTGGCGAGTGAGATGCGGAGAAGAACAGCGCAGAGATAAGTGAAAGAACGCAACAGAGAGAGAGAGAGAAAAAAAAAGAAAGACGAAGCGTAGGACGCGATAACATCCAGAGAAGACCAGATTAAACAAACTCATGAAAATAAAGAAAGTCGCCGAGAAAGAAATTGGAATGAAAGCAGCTGAGAGAGAGAGAGAGAGAGAGAGAGAGAGACTGGCTGGAATAACACAAAGAGAGGAAACTATATGAGGAAGTGCAATAGCGTCGCTCTTTTTGTAAGTGGTGAAGAAATACGAACTTTTTTTTCTCTCTTCTTACGACTTAACAAAAGACTGAGGCTTCTGCATTTCTCTCTCTCTCTCTCTCTCTCTCCTGCATTTCCTCCGCGTGTTATTTCTTGCCATTTTGTCAACTGTTTTACTTCCCGTTGCTTATCTTGCGTTTCTCCCCACCAACGGGGAGTGGGGCAACGGGGAGCGGGCAGTCTAAGAGACAAGGAGCCCCTGAGGCAGGCTGTAAGGCCAAGGGTTGTCTTTAACATTCATCGTCTTTCTAGTTCTACTCATTTCTAGTAAAGGAAAATCTAGTTTGGACAAACCCCTTGGAAGTTGAGGTCCTTTAGATAATATGTAAATTCCTACAGAAAGGATTATATTTTTCTTTGCCTTCTGACCTTGAGTGTCTGGTGTCTCTGTATTACATTACATAATAAGCCCAGCAGGATGGACACACACCGCCTGATTATACCAAATCAGTTGGACACACTGCCTGATTATCCAATCAGTTTCGTCTCTCCAGGGACGGCTATGGAGATTACGGGGGGGATAAGGACAATATCAATCGCCCTGACTGTGTGTGTGTGTGTGTGTGTCTGTGTGTGTCTGTTCGACCGTCTGTCCTTCACTTTGTTCGTCTCTGTGTCAGCCTTTCGTCAGTCAGGTCTGTGCGTCTGCCCTTCAGTCTCTTCGTCTGTGCGTCTGCCCTTCAATCTTTTCGTCTGTGTGTCAGCCCTTCAGACACACTTGGGACATGACGGTGTGGCATTTCACCTGAGCCTTGAGGGTCAGGTAGCCAACATGTCGTACCGTCGTGCTCAGGAGTCGTACCGACGTGATCGAGGGCCGTACCGTCGTGCTCAGAGGGGGGTTATAAAATAACGTTGATCGGGTTAGGTGTCTTTTTCAAAGCCTTGGACGCGTTGCGTCTGCGTTGGGGGCTACTCGATACATCGTTGATGGTCTGTTGTTAATCAGTATATGTTTCCGCACGTTGTTGCTCTGGGCGATGGCACCTCCAAGGGAACTACAGACAGTGAGACCGTCAACAGGCGCGAAGGGACGAGAATATGTATTCAGTAAGACTGAAGCCAACAGCGAATCTTGGGAGGGAATATCCTGTACTGATGCTAACACATTCCTCCAAAAGGAATATATGAATACGACAAATGCGACTCAAAATATGTTTAAGCAAGGTAAGATTGCTTAGTTACGGTTAGGTGAAATTTCCGTAAGACGTGAGTTAAATGATCTCATACATCCACCAGAAATTATTCAGCAGCGAGGAAGCTGGGTGGATGGATGGAGCGGTTTGACAGCGGTAAAGAAGAGGGAGAAACAGACAAGCGAGAAGGTAATTATTGGCACCTCCTTTAATCTCCGTCACCCCAAATTACAGTTAATAAAGTTGGTAAACCAATTTTGATAAGCTAGGCAAAATGTTCGATTAGGGCATATTGCAGCAGAGTGTTTAATCTAGTTTAACCAATTTAAAACCAATCTGGGCCCTGCCTCCAGGCCTCGCTAAGAACCTTAATTTTAAAATGATTTTTTTTCCCCCAATGGAGAGAGAGAGAGAGAGAGGGAGAGACGGAGGAGGAGAAGGGAAGTAAGGTGGCGAAAGAGGAGGAGTGAGAGGAGGGAAAGCGGAAGGTGCTTTTGGAGGGAAAGAAATAGATAGATAGATAGATAGATAGAGAGAGAGAGAGAGAGAGAGAGAGAGAGAGAGAGAGAGGGAAAGAAATATGCAAAGATGAATATTTAAGGAAGGATGGACGTGGTGTGAGAGACACGGGTCTGAATTCGTTATAAGGGAGAGATAGTTCGGGGAGAGCGGGAGGCGCGCAGGCACAGGAAGAGTGAGGAGGCGGTGTTGAGGAGACTGCGGGTGAGTGAGTGAGTGAGTGAAAGGGATGGGTAAGTGAGAGGAGAAACGGGGGATAGTGGGAGAGCAGAGGATAGGCACGGTGAGAGTGGGGATGGTACGAAAGGACAGAGAAGGAGACAGTGAGGATGGAGGAAGAAGCAGCATCAGCATCAGCAGCGGCGGCGAATCAGGACGTAGCAAGAAGGAGGAGAGGGAAGGACAGGAGAGAAGGAGGTCGGGGTCGGTGATGGTCACAACGTGAGGGGAGTAGTGGTTGGTTGGTTGGTTGATTGGTTGGTTCATCCTCATTGGATTACTGGTGGTCGTGGTAGCCATCACGGCCCGGGGCGTCGTGAGTCGCTGAAGATCAAGTCATCCACGGATATCATGATAAGCGTGTGTTATTATTGCCCACACTGTTCACACCCAGTTAGTTGGTTTCTCTTGTTCTTTTACGTGCACATTCCTCGTATGACCAGTATTTGTGTATTGTGGTATCCTTCATTCGTAGTATGTGTAAGTGGGTGTATACAACGACTTTCGTAATACAAGATGGCCAACGTGTAGTTCTGAATTTGACAGCGCGAAAGATTTGGGTCTGTACGGTGAATATGATTCATTATATACATCGAAGGTACGTATGAATAAGCTGTGGGAAAAAAAAAAAGATATTTTGAATGCAACAACTTCCGTTGTGAGGATTTTAAAGGCGGATCTTAGAAAAGACATCGTAGGAAGATTGATTTTTAGAAGTATTCCTCAAACGACAATTTTTTTTTTTTTCTACAAATCAGTCGCTGGATTATTTTTTTTTTATTCGTGTAAACGCTCCATTAAGTTTCTGGCCCCTTTTTTCGTCAGTAGCTACCTGTTTGTGATTTCATATTTGTGCGGAGAGAGGGAGAGAGAGAGAGAGAGCACTACACTTATGGGTAGCCGTATCTTAAACCTTCTCGACTCGCACGTATTGTTTTAGATTTTTGCTTGCTCACAGCATCCACAGTTTTACAACTAATTTCATTATATTCTTATGTTGTTAAGGTGCTTCATGACACTTTTTCTAACCAGTTCCGTGCCTTTAGTTTTGTTTCCATAATTCTCCTACGTGTTAGGTTGTAAAAGAGGCTGGGAGAAAGTGACAGAATCATGCTGGTCTGGTGAGTCATAATGGATAACAGAATTTGAGTTCAAAAATCGACCATTTAAATCTTTGAAAAAAATAAATGCGTAATAGTTTGAGCAAAAGAAAAAAAAATCGATCATTTAGATTTCTGAAAAATTTGAAAACGAAAAGAAAAAAGAAAAAGATGTGGGGAAAAAAAAAAAGTTGCTACACTGGGTCCTTCGTGGTAGATAAAAAGCCTCGTAAAAGGGAATCCGGCTTCAGAGGAGGAGTTGAGGAATTCCAGGTGGAAAATGAAAAAGAAGGTATGGTTGAGAGCCATAGCCTTTTGCAGCTGGATGTCGCTACCGGCAAGTCTCTAAAGCAGGTACAACAAGCATGTGCCTGCCTCCTGGGCAGAGAATGCGAAGCCGGAACAAAGAGGAGAAGGTAAGGGAGAAAAAAAGGGAACAGAGAGAAGAATAACGAGAGGGGAGAGAGGGAGATGATAAACCTAACCTGTGAGGGAGGGAGGAGGGCTCTCCCTGTGTGCTAGTCGTTAATGTTTACGTCGGTAAATTCAGGTGGTTGTATCACCTGGACATTTTCATGCCTCATGCAGGGCAGAGGACCAAGTTGGCTCGTCTCTTGGCTGTAGATCAAATGTGTGTCTGAGGTACTCCACATTAAATCTCTACACCCAAATTTAAGTCTCCAAGGAAACTAGTTGATAGAGAAGGCTCGTGTTGTGTTCCTCGTGACCTCTCCCAGGCGCCAGTTTACGCGATGCTGTAGAAAATAGATTATGCTTATCGTACTTCAGTATGTAATTTACCTGTCAGGATTCTCATAGTGACAAACCATAATCTGTATCAGTATAAAACTGGGTTGCTTTTCCTTACACTGATGACTTGCATCGGGAACAAGAAGTCAGTCAGAGCTTCCTCCTCGTCGTCGTCGTCGTCGTCGTCGTCGTCCTCCTCCTCCTCCTCCTCCTCCTCCTCCTCCTCCTCCTCTTCCTCCTCCTATTTCTCTTCCTATTCCTCCTCTTCTTCTTTCTCTTCCTCTCCACTCTTCTACCTCCTCCTCCTCCTCCTTCTCTTCCTCTCCCTCTTCCACCTCCCCTTCCTCCTCCGCCTCCTCTTCCGTGTTTTCACCATCTTCCTCCTCTTGATCTTATCCTGGATAAGTTGAGATCTCGGAATTTTCATTTCCACAGAGTGTTGCCCCCCCCCACTAGAAGCCCCGGCTGGAGTGCGCGTTTGTGTCCAGCGGGCGTGTCTAACTAACCCTCGAGGAAACGTGGCTGGCTGGCCAGCATGATGTGACCAGTCAGATGGATGAGGATGTTGCTGTTGCTAGGCACAGGGACGTCTGCCTCGTTACACGCCCCTGCGCTCTTCAGGTTAAAGTCCACAAAGCGACCATGACACCGCTGCAGGGTGGCTCAGGTTATTTCTCCCCGGAGCCGAACATCCGATGGACTTGTGATGCGTGGGTGATGATCTGACCAGCGTCTGTCTCCTCGGTTGGCTCAGAATGCGTCCAGATTTGCGTCCTCCTCGGGTGGTCTGATTTGCGTTCGTGCCCTTCGGTGGCCCAGCGTGCGTCCGTTCCCTTCGGTGGCCCGACGTGCGTCCGTCCCCTTCGGTGGCCCGACGTGCGTCCGTCCCCTTCGGTGGGCCGACGTGCGTCCATCCCCTCAAGTGGCCTGATTTTGCGTCCGTCCCGTTGGATGGCCCGACGTGCGTTCGTCCCCTCGGGTGGTCCGATTTGCGTCCATTCCCTCGGGTGGCCCGACTTGCGTCCATCCCCTAGGGTGACCCGACATGCGTCCTTCCCCTCGAGTGGCCTGACTTGCGTCCGTTCCCTAATACACTTCCGTTAGACATGCGACGGCGTCCTCTGCAGGGCGGCGTACCGTCGTTGCGATACGTTCCTCTCTATCAGGTCGCTGAGGTCACCCTGTTTTTCCTAATATAAAGAGGGACCTCTCTTCGAGGCCCTCAAGTCCGCCATCATCATCATCTTCCTTCTTCTTTATCTCATGCTTCCTTCTTTCCTTATCATTCCTCCTGTCCTTCCCCTACTCCTTCCTTCTACTCCACCCTTTTCGTTTCTCCCTCCTCCATCTTCCTTGTTTCCAAAACGACAGTTTCGTTCATTAAGGAGTACGGAATTATGTTTTATTTTTTCGTGTGTGTGTGTGTGTCCCCCCACCTCCCGTCTGCCACACTTGTAACAGCTTACTCCCGCTACTGTTAAAGTTACAATGGCGCAACTTCGGCAAAGAGGAGGTAGATGACGTTGGTGGTGGTGGTGGTGGTGGGTTGCCTTAAAGACGTGCCATTTCAGGGTTTAATCCTCACGAGGGCAAAGGTCAAAGTAGCGAGATTCCACTGTTAATTTTTTTCTCCCTTTTTTTTTCGAAGCGATACTTTTATAAACTGCAGCAGGTTCAGCTGGTGAAACTTGAAACAGTTTATTTCGAGAGAGCGAGGCTCTTGCGGATGTGACCTTCAGCAGGTCAGAGTTCAAGGTCATGCCATCTGGTGTTCAGTATTTCTTGAGGGGGGGATCATTGTAATTGCAGTCGTTCGCTATTCTCATTTAATCATTATTATTATCATCAAGGACGCTCGGGCAGTTGTTCTCAAGCCTTCATTAAGTTTTAATGAAGGTAAATAATTAGGGGAACTTCGTGCGTCTGTGTTGTAGCAGAACAAATGGTACCATCCAGAGGTATCATCTTGGATCTGGGGTATAGTAGAACGAATGGTACCATCCAGAGGTACCGTTGAGGATTTGGGGTGTAGTAGAATGAGTGGTACCATCCAGGGGTACCTTTGTGCATCAGGAGTGTAGAAGAACGAATGGTACCATCCAAGGGTACCGCCGTGTATCAGGGATGTGGTGGTACAAATGGTACCATCCAGGGGTACCACCGTGTATTAGGGATGTGGTGATACAAATGGTACCATCCAGGGGTACCACCGTGTATCAGGGATGTATTGATACAAATGGTACCATCCAGGGGTACCACCGTGTATCAGGGATGTGGTGGTTCAAATGGTACCACTCAGGGGTGCTACCATGCATCAGTAGTACAAATGGTACAGTCCACAATATAAGATTTGTGATTTTCCTCTGAATATGGCTTTTAAAAGGTGCTGGACATATGGCCTTTAAATGGTTCTGGAAAAATGGCTCTTTAAAGAATACCGGAAATATGGCATTTAGCTTTAACATACGTAAGATAGGTTCGATTCACCACGTTTTGCACGAGGCATTATGGGAAAAAATGTATTTATAAATCTGCATATTTTTCCCAGTTACGTCGAAAAATTATGATATTAAAAACGCGCGAAATATCGTAAATTCTTTTTTTAAGTTGTCACCAATGCGAGGGGTTTACAAGCCTGGCCTGACGTTCTCTGCGGCATAAGCCCCAGCAGAGAGAGAGAGAGAGAGAGAGAGAGAAACACACACGTGGTGCAGTGGGAGAATTATCATAAACCCAACACGCCTCCCCGTCCAGAAACAGCGGTCTATCTCATGACATAAGGCTCGCTTACTACCTGAGGAAGATTGTACCTCTTATGATGTGTGTGTGTGTGTGTGTGTGTGTGTGTGTGTGTGTGTGTGAGTGATATTTGCACGTATACACAAACATACTCACACACATGACGCAAAGCAACCAATTTCAACCGAGTTTACGACTCCGTCCTTAGTTAGAAGGATGAGGAAACCCCCCTGGGGAGTGTCAGAAATCCCCTTGTGAGCGTCAGGATCCCCATAGTGAATGCCAGGAAGTTTCTAGTGACTGAAATGGAACTTCAAGTGCGAGGAACTGCCTGACGAAGAAGGCTGTATATATATATGAGAAGGGTCTAAACTGGTTGCGACTAGACATGGAGGAGGAGGAGGAGGAGGAGGAGGAGGACCCTTAACTGGTAGCAGGTTGCGACAAAACGTGGAGGTGGAGGAGGAGGGCCCTAACAGGCAGCAGTTTGTGACGATGTTTACGTGTATGTGGTGCCCCCGCTTCCCCCAAGCGCTGCCGGTGAGTGCTTGAGACACGGGGGCCGCTTCGTCAAGTACTTGTTGAGACTTTAGAATCTTACACTCCACAGTGGCATCGACGTCTTGGGAACGCCGCTTGAACCCACCATCAAGTTTCAACAACGGAACTTCGATTCCCTGTTAACAAAGTTTAACGCTGGGGGTCTTTCACCATCGTCCAGGATTGGACACGAAGTTGAGTAAAGTGTTTGGAAGGATTCTTTAAAAGGCAGCTTTTGCTTGCAGGTCAGTCCGGTACTTTTGCGAACAGTGCGACACTTGTAGATCAGCCCGATGGGCTGGTATTTGCCCGGTGATGGTATTTTAGAGGTAGACACTTGCACACCTACACAACTCTTGTAGAGTAGTGGGACACCTGACCATATGTAGTTTAGCGGGACACCTGTACACCTTTTACAACACTTGTAGTCCGGTGGGACTCCTATACATCTGTACAACAGTTGTAGATTGACCTGACTGATGTGTATGTGCAGGAAACTTGGTAATTATCAGCCAGACACGAGCTGACCTTGTCGAGACTTGTACATTTACTTATGTATGCTTGAACATACACTTATACGTGTACACTTGCATGTAACAGATACTTACTTATACTTCTTGCACAGCTATAGTTGTGATAGACATCAGGGAGAAGAGGGGGTGAAGACCCCCGAAGACTTCACCAGGTCACCAGGTAAGCTGAGAGATCAGCAGACTGAATAATCACCAAACTGATTAATCAGCTCGGTGATTGTAGACCTCCTCTGATCTGGCTGCTGAAATGCGCCCAGTGCTGGGGAGACATGACTTTGAAAATTGTGGATCTGCTTCTACCCCTTCGCCTGCAAGCTAACTGGTAGATTTTATTTAGTCCGGAATGTCGCAGTCCGTACGTAGTGATGATTCCCTGGAGAACGACACACTGATCCTTTGGTATGGCCTCTGACTATCATACCCAAAGGTCGAGCTGTCGTGCTCAAGAGTCGTACTGTCGTGTTCAAGGGTTAAACTGTCGTGTTGAGGGGGTCATGTCGTCGTGTTCAGGAGTCGTACCGTCGTGTTTTAAGGGTTGTATCGTCTTGCTCGAGGGTCGCACCGTCGTGTTCAAGGGTCGTACCGTAGCGCAGAAGGTTTCCGAGAAAATTTCTGTAGAGACTGTCGTGCTGGGTCTCAGAGAGACCTCCACGCTCTAGTCGAGAGGAACCATTTCCCTCCCCGCTTCCAAAACCACAGACTTTAAACTTGCATCGCCGAATTCTCCCCCCCACGGCTGATTAATTTCTGATCAGAAATTAATTTTCCAGTCTCCATAAATTAGGTTTAGCGAAACTGATTTGCATACCAGTCTTCATTCGAAGCTAGACAAAACTGTTATAATTGCATCACAAAGTGGTTCGGTTTTGTATCCGTGATTAGCTCATTGGATTCCCCCCGCGCGTCGCTTTCATCACAGTGCGCGTGTGTATACATACCTGTGATATGGCAGTGCAAGCAGGAGGCGTTCGGTAAATAGGAGAGCAAACGGTGAAATGATCACGCGTCTCATTTATACACAGTTATCGTGTCTTTGGTAAGGCCGGGGATGAATAGAAAAAAAAAAAATAATGGCGAAATGCACAGATAGAAATCGTAGCTGGCATCGTTTATACCATTCAACAGATGAGTAATTCTTACGGTGCATTGTTTTGACGTGCGTACTGCCTTCATACGTAACGATAGGTGGGGTTAACCATCGCGGACCAGAGAACATACGTGTGAGACAAGATGAAACAGCCAAGGGAGGTCGTCTTATTAACCGGTGTGTCTAGGCGCACTCAGCCAAAAACCTTCGCTCGATTTAGCGGACGGTTATCGCCAAAAGCCTCTAGTTTGCATGATTAATATGCGAGGAACTTTTGATGGAGGGAGACCAGTGGTGTGTGTGTGTGTGTGTGTGTGTGTGTGTGTGTGTGTGTACATTCGGTTAGGATATTTTATATGCTGGGAGTCTACTAGAGCCCAGGCCAGGCCAGGTAATGGCTTTTCTATTACGCTGATCGTGAAATATACCGAAATGAACCGTTCCCCTTGCAGCGTTCTCTTATATGTCTGTGAACTTCTGTCTCATCGTATTTAATAGATATATATTTCCAGTGTTGATTTATATATCTTTTTTTTTTTCAATCCAGTATTATCTTTACGTTTCCTTTCCTTTTTTAATTTTACTACGTTTTCTTTCCTTTTTTAACTACGTTTTCTTTCCCTTTTTTAACTTTACGTTTTCTTTTCCATTTTTAACTTTACGTTTTCTTTCCCTTTTTGAACTTTACGTTTTCTTTCACAATTTTAACTTTACGTTTTCTTTCCCTTTTTTTATTAACCTTACTTTTTTTCCCCTTTTTAATTGTATATTTTCTTTCCTTTTTATTAACTTTACGTTTTCTCTTTTCTAACTTTGCGTTTTCTTTCCCTTTTTGAACTTTACGTTTTCTCTCCCTTTTATTAACTTTACGCTTTCTTTCACTATTTTAACTTTACGTTTTCTTTCAGTTTTTTAACTTTACGTTTTCTTTCCTTGTTTTAACTTTAGGTTTTCTGCCCCTTTTTTTTAACTTTACATTATTGTTTTCTCATCAGGCATCACCTTTCCGACTCTGCTTCGCCTATCACTCGCTCTTCCCATTCAACTTTTCATCCTTCTCCTGGCCCATATCATTACGGCATAATGTGGTTTCACAGAATTAGTTATCTCATTATATGGTAATTTTCATCCATTACGATGAAAGATCCATTTGTTGAAGGGAGTAATTATCATCGTACCCAGATTTAAAGCCCTTATTATGTCCAGGATCAGATTGCCACGATGAGTGGGGTATATTTTCCTACCTGTTTATGGAGCGTTCCTTACTAATATGGGAGTGCCGTCTTACTCAAGTGGGCGTGCCGCCCTACTGAAGTGGGCGTGCCACCTTTCTGAAGTGGGCGCGCCACTTGAGTCATAAGGCCAGACCATATCATGCCCAAGGGTCGCGTTCTTTAGTGCTCATGAATCACACAAACACACACACACACACACACACACACACACACACACACACACACACACACACACACATATATATATATATATATA
>JAYMFT010067993.1:0-14673 GCA_038088735.1 Panulirus argus
CCATTAACGCTATATATATATATATATATATATATATATATATATATATCCTAGCCTGAGCCAGGTACCCTTTTATCGACCAAGCCCTAGGGGTGGATGAACAGCTGTATCCTATTATGTATCTACATCTTTTTAATTGCGTCTTGTATTGTAGCCGGGGTATATATATAAAGGGTGAACATAGAGAGGAGTTAGTTCTGTTTTTGGATTCACAGTGAGTGTGTTAACTAGTATAAGCCAGTTCTACAGTCGAATCCCCAGTGAGAATGTCTTACCCCTCAACTATCCAGCACTGTCACATGAAGAATCAGTGTAAACTGCTGGAAAGCAATCTGTTTTGCTTTGGGGGTTACCGTGTACATAGTGTTGAATCTACGAATAGCCTAACCGCGTTATTCCTGCTGACCTGTGACTGTATATATCCACTATCCAATCACTTTAATAAAACTCACTGTTGCTTTTAAAGTGGTGTATGACTTTACCTCGGACTGTTCACACTGACTCTCATACACTAATGTTTTAACAAGAACCCACAGGTCGAAAAGAGAAAGAAGAAAATAACATTACTGAATACAAAAGACCCAACTTGTTTCAGCGCCACCAACAACGCTCCACATAACCTTGAGTCCAGCCAGGTGAACTCAGGATGCCTTGCGATACCACATTTCCCACGTTAGTAACTCAAAGGTCCATCTGATCTGCAGTCATAATTCACAATCCAGATGGCGTGAATAACTTGGTTACCTTGCGCCGTTCTAGTCCTCTACAAAATCCTTCAAAGACGCAGTCTTAATTCACACCTCAGTGATGCTTTACCTCTTTATCATTGCTGGAATTACCTACTTGTGTGCCCTACGGTCATGAGGGCTGCGGGCCTGCACCTTAAATCAGTCAACGAGTTGATCAGGTACAGACAAAAGTTCGTAAATTGTCTGAAAACGTCTTCTGCCATGTATTTTAGTTTCTGCCTCCTTCCAGCAGTAGCCATGGACTAAAGTTTCTTCCTCTGGCAGAACTTCCCTGGGATATCGTCACTGTCTTCCCCCTGCACCAGCAGTGCCAAAAGAATTCTGCAACACCATCATCTTCCGTCTGCAGCACAGCCATGGGACCTAGGCAACACTTCCCTTCTGCAGCACATCAGAAATTCGTCAGCGCCATCTCGCCCCAGTAGCACGGCCACAGAACCCAGGCAAATGCCTCCTCTCTTCTGCAGCGCACATCATACCGGGCCACATCTCATCTCTCCTGTAGCAGCACCATGGGACTCCTGTCTCACCTCTTTTCCCACTCCTACACCAAAAATGGTTGTTCGCCCCTGAACTATTCCTTCCTGTACATGTCAAATGAGCACTGCTGTGTCGCGCGTTTCTCTGTACCCTTACCATTACGAAAGAATGATGCACTTCACACCCTAAAAACTCTACGTTGATATGGATATCAGTGAAGATACTAAAGTCAACTAGCCAGATTACATAATGATTTCATATGGATTCTAAATGTATACAATACATAGTGTTTGAAGCTATGTGAGCGTTTCATGTTTGATCTGAACGAATGCGTGTGTACACTAGCCTGTTGGATCCCAAATACAGCTTTTAGCGTTTTCTTTCTGAGAACTGTACCACTGCATAATCAACGATCTATGATCTAGTAGCTTTATGTTTATAATTACATGAGAAAATATGCATAATTCAAAGGGGCAACCATATAAGTGCATCCGTAATTAATGTCAAAGCTCTCCATCACAGGGTCGTTTGACTTGTCAGGGTCAAAAGTCAACGTATGGAACTTTCTTATGATGATATGTAAATACTTCTTAAAAGCAGAAATATAAATTGAAATGAAAATACAAAACTATACTCCTTGCAAGTTCGGAAATTCCCACTCTGCTTGCTCCGCTAGCTTTTGAAACTACTTACCCATAGTGTGTTACGATTTAAATAGAATTATACCCCGATATTTTTTCTCAAAAAATCTGGACTATATGAGGAGTTTGATGCCTTCTATAATCATAGCTTACACCACATTTGACATTTGTCCATATAATAAATCACGATGAGGAGTCGATGTGTATATACAGTACAAGGTTTTGTTACCCATTTACATATATATAGTTTTCTTTGACAATAACTCTCAAAGAAAATAATAACAAAAAAGTTGACCTCTCTGGAAGTAAGAAAGTTCAAAAATTACCAGAGAGGCAGAAGGGGAGGGAAAAAAGGGGATATGTATCTCTTTTTCACACTATGGTACTATGATGGTTAATGAATTCGCGGGTGATGGTCTTCCCGGAAGAAGATGTCACTCTCGAACGCGACGTTGTTTACATCCTCCATCGAAGCTGCCAGATGATCGCCACTCACCATCACTAACGCTGATATTTCCGGAAACAGCGACGTACTCATTGACTCCAGGTAAAAATGCCGTTTGACATAGATGATGGGCACACGGGCTGGGTGGATGGCTCGAGCGTATCGGCGCGGCTTTATTACTGAGAGCTTAAAAAAAATCGAGCGTTGCCCTTTTCAGCGGCCGTAGTTGCTATCCAGTTTATCCAGTGGAATGATTTATGTATAGCCGAGTGCATATTATCGGGGATTGTTATTCACTTTGAACTTTAAAACTCACGAGATGAGGCGAGGGCTTGGAAGATGAGGAGGGAAAATGTGATGCTAAACTATAGAAGATAACCAGAACATCCTAACCTAGGGTAGGATTAGCTTCTCAATGCTGGACTATAACTCTTGAGAGATTTGATTGAACTTCCGATTAAACTCAGGAAGTATAGTTCCAGTTTAGTACCTCCACGCTGCTAGCTTTGAAATATGATTGATGTGAATTTGTAGTGTAGGGGTTACAATGAGTGTGGCAGTGTGTGATTTGGAGCATATTTTTTATCGTGTGACAAGTAAATCAGTAATGGTGAGGACTGTGAAGATTGGGAAAAACGTGGTGTTGGTCAAATTAGAAGGTGAAGCATTTCAAGAAGTTAACAGAACTTATGGAAACTCCATATAACTTGAAATCCAGAGGTGTGATATGCACGAAATGAGACAACACCATAAACACCCAGGCCCCAAGACTCTTCAACGCCTTGTGTAAATTCATCAAAAACACCATGGTATGCACAGTAGAGAAGTTCAAGAATGCCGTGGTTAAGTATCTACAAAATATACCAGACTTATCAGGCTGTGGGGGCTACATAGGCTTAGGTCTTGACCCATTAGCATGGGCCCAGTCCGAGCTCTGGGTGTAGAACTCTCTCAAAGACTTCACCAGGTATTCTCACAACAGTAGATATTACTCTACATTTCAACAGCATTGATGAAATATAACAACAGTAATAGTGAAAGTTGCGTTTGCTGGAAGTGCTTGCTTTTGCTGGGATGAAGTGAATTCATGTAGCACACATAATCAAAGTCAGCACCCAGCAGGCAGAAATTAATTGAAAACACTTAACCACATCAATCCGTTATATTTGATATGATAATGAAAATAGGGTAAATTTCAGCTGCCAGAGGTACATACAAGAGGTTTTCCAAATTTTTTTGTTTTCTGACTGTGTTTCACCTACTTTTTACAATACTTAACCCCACATTTTTCCCTGATCTTTATAGCCCTCACCACTGTTGACTTATTTGAAGTTGTAGGATAAAAAATAATTCAA
This sequence comes from Panulirus argus, assembly GCA_038088735.1. NCBI lineage: Eukaryota > Metazoa > Arthropoda > Malacostraca > Decapoda > Palinuridae > Panulirus > Panulirus argus. The sequence goes on from JAYMFT010067993.1 coordinate 3,671, forward strand.
AGGATGCTCTGCCACCCTTATTGTTCTCTAAACACTAAACTTCCATTGCAAAATAAAATGAATCAAATTCCGAAGCTAATAGCATGGTAATGTAAAACTGGAACTCATAACTCGGGGAAAGTGGATTTTTCCAGGTGAGTGATATGGAACTTAAGTGTTATGTAACTATCCTAAATTAGGTATGGAGTAATTAATTTTTTTCACCACAAAATTTGAGTAGTGACCTACTCTTCGTACAGAAAAAAGTTGTTGCAGTCAATGAAATTCTCACAAAGGTTTATTTGAAAAAGAAGTTTATTTTTTTTAAGGAAATGTAGCAAGATTAGGTTAAGGTATATAGGGATTTTTATTTTTCCACTTGATTTAACTAACCTAGTCTCACCTTATTAGCTGATTTTATGAAATATTTTTTAGCTATTTTAACTTAAGCTCATTTTTGCAAAAAGGATCAGCTTTCACATGAACTACCAGAACTCAGAAAGTACGTTTAAGGGAAAAGAATCCTGTGATTATATTCATTACTGAAGTACATCCTAAGACTATCATTTAAAGCCTTTTACTTTTTTTTATGTAAAATTCTCCAGTCACAGACAAAAGTCCACATCAAGGCCGGACCCAAATTGAAATATAGAGAGAAATATGAAACTGAGAAGCAAAGACAAGGGAAAGTATTTATGAATTTTTGAGAAAGACATTGCTGATAGTTACCATAGATTTTCTTTGAAGTGATAATGAAATAGGAAGGGGGTATGACCTTTAGATACAGGAACATGATCCCTAATCTGGAACGCTTGGGATCTGAGCATTTCAGGGTTTTGGAATTTTCTGATTTTTGGGTTGCTTGACATGTCACGTACAGCTGTTGTAAATATTATATGATGTTTGTAAATAAAGGTTGTTCTTTACTTATTGAACCTAATTATTGTTGTTATTTCATCTTATAATGAGGATATTTGCATTCAAAGTATACCGTAAGGACAAAGATTAAAAAGATAATTTCAGAACACACATTCCGTCCTCTTAGAAGTATTAAACACCTTCGTTTTCTCGATACCACAATTTCCAGTGCAATAATTCCTCCTTCCAGTTTGAAAGACATGCTATGAATGCATGTATAACCTAAAAGAGGGAAATTGTAATCTGATTTTTTTGCTGTTTTTGGAACTTTTCACATACAATAAACACGACATTCTTCATTATACTTTGTATGATTTGTAGAAATGCATGGAAAATATGTTTTCTCTTATTATTTTTCACTTTCAGGAGTGCAGTTATTCTAATTTCTCAACCCAATTCAATATGCTATTTTCTGTCAGGATGAACTAAATTGATTTATGTCTTTTCTTTTTCCGTTTCATAATTCTCTATATTTCAGATAAGGCCTGGCCTCGATGTGGACTTTTGACAGTGAATGTCGCCTTAAACATGAAAAAAAGTCACTGATCATCATTCCTCTATTGATATCTTTAAATTTCACTCTTCAATTACAGATCTTAAACTTTCAGACTTCCTGGTGATAAGGTAGTGAGTGGCACCACCAAACCTAATGTATTCTAATTTCATTTTTATAAATTTTCTTGTTAGAAAACTGCTGGAGCAGTACAGTGAAATATTGTGCGATAATATAGTTCATAAACTTCATGATACCTATTATTTTTTGTAATCTATTTGAGTATTTCATTAATGATTTTGCATTTAAGAAAAGGTTCCATTGATAAAACTGCACTCATCAAGCTGATAGTGTCATATATCTAAACTTTTGACCCATTTTGCACAGAACCTGGCATCTGCATCCATTTCATTAGAGCAACTGGGGCCAACAAAAAATGAAAGTTGGAATTTTGGCAAAACACCCTTCAAAAATATACAAATACAACTGAACAACATGGAAATGGTGAAAAAGACATGTAAAAATAAAGAATTCCTCTTATAGATTGTGGGAACAGTCACAGACTCACCTATTGTGATGGATGGGTGTGGTGGTGTAACAAATTGGTTTCCATTCTGTTTGCTGACACACAAACTAGCTTGTATAAAGGCCCATGGTGACCTACAACGAATTTAATCAGATATAAAGTGGATGACTTACTACAAAGGAGAAATTGATTAAGTGAGAGACAGCACAGTTTTAGGGAAAACGGGTCATGTTTAACAAACCTAGATTTCTACAAGAGAGTGAACTCTGTCTTTGATGAAAGGAAAGGCTGGTTGGATGTTTGTATCTGGGCAGCCAGAAGACATTTGATGCTGTACCACATAGGAGGCTGGTAAACAAGGTGAATTTTCAGGTATGAATAAGAGGGAGACCACTAAGATGGATGGAAGATAATTTTGAAGGGAGTTAACAAAGGAAAAATGTCAGGGGTTGTCTTTGAAATGGTTTGAAGTCACCTTTGGCATGCTGTAGGGCTCAGTTCTTGGAGATTTGCTCTTCCTAATCAGTGTGAATGACCTGACAGAAAGATTGGAATCCTACCTGAACATGTTTGTGGATGATGCCAAGGTTAAGGAAAGTGAAAGGTGATGTGGATTACACCACCTTACAAAGGGACCTTGAAAGATTCCAAAATTTGTGTGATACTTGGATGTTAAGGTTCAGCCTGAGTAAATATAAAGTAATGTGGATAGGTCACAGTAAAATAGGGTTTTGATATGATTGTCATCTAGAGGGAAATAAGAAGCAGGAATCTGTTTGGCAAATACTTAGCACTTGACTTCGTCTTTAACCTGTAGCTAAAGTACCATGTTAGGAGAATAGTAAGTTTTGGAGATAAACTGTTTGGTGACAAATATTAGCACAGCTTTCAAGTATATGGATAAGGAAATATTTAACAAGCTGTTCATGTCCTACATAAAGCCAAACTTGAGTATACTTCTAAAGTTTAGTCACCACAACTAAAGAAGCACAAATAGCTGTAGAGAAGGTCTAGCAGAGGGCAACAAAGACAGTACTAGAATTAAGAAAGCTGATTTACAAGCTAGAACACGTAAGTTTGCCCACCATGGAAGAGAGAAGAGTAAGGGGTGACGTCACAATTTTTAGATTTTTTAGCCAATGTTGGAGACAGTTAACAGTTCGTTGGAGACAGTTAACAGTTCTTTGAAAGATATAGGGACAGAACAACCAGAGGACATTATATGAAATTAAGAAAGAAACATTAATAAAGATGTAAAGATGTTCTATTTTGGTACAAAAGTGGTGTATGAGTGGAATAAACTGAATGAGAATGTGGTAAATATGGAAAGCACACTGAAGTTTGAAAGGTTGTATGGTAGTAGAGAATATTCAAGAGCTGGGGCCATGTGAGTGTAAAACTCCCTCACCATACAGTACAATTAAGTAAGTACTATTAGATAATTACACACATATGGGGTTGTTTGATTAGTAGGTAGCTGGTTTAGGCTGGTGTGTGTGTGTGTGTCATGCATTTATAAATGCCCCAGGACACTTTTCTTGAATGGGTCCTAGAGTTCCTCCAGGGTCCCTTTTCCAGGAGTTCCCACATCTCCAAACCTATTCTACTTCCAGTAGTAGAGAAATGGTGGGTGGACTCCTCTGGAATGAAAAGTTCTTTGATGAGACCATACTCCTGATGATACAGTCACAGATGACTCTTCACTTGTGGTGTAAGCTAGAGCAGGTGGAGTCCAGTAATATCTGTGTATGTGTATACACAAATGAGCAAAGACATGGTACATGTATATAAGGTTAAGTTAATGGGTAACACAACTGTAAAACTCTCTTATTGTAACACACACACACACACACACACACACACACACACACACACACGCACACAAACACACAAACTAAGCAATGCTAGTGTTAGACTAAAAGGATTGGGCTTAAGGACCAGTTGGAGAAATCAGACCAGATGCTGTTGAAGTGACAGAGCTTATGAAAGGGATGAGACTAACCAAATGTTTCTGGTGGGATACATATAGTACAGAAAGAAAGAGAAAACAAAGGAGGAGGGGGACTGGCCCTCTTGGTTAAGACAACTTAGTGCTCCAAAAATATTATTAGATAATTCATTAAAGCATTACCTCTTTGTATAAATAACTTTAGAAAAATTTTGTATGATGCTGTTAAAGATAAACAATACCCCAAAGAATTTCATGAATCAAACAAATATTAAACACCAATAATTAGGGCACAATCAAGATGGTGCAGAAAGTAGGAAGACTTGCACTTCTTAGAGAGAGTAAAGGAATGATATTGGGGGGATTTAAGTTGTAGAGAATAAACTGGAAATATTTAGATCATCTTGGAGACAGTCAAGGACATACAAGTTCTTAGAATGTACACAGGAAAAGTTTATGTATTAACATGTCTCAGAATGCCCTGGAGTCAGACAGGCAGATATGCCATCATATCCTTAGTAACATGGAAACAGAAAATATCACATATGATATTCAGCATGGGGAAATGTGATCATGTACAGTACTGCTTTAGTGTGAATACATGGATGTTAAGGACATGAAAAAAGATTAGAAAGAAACTAAAATCAAAGAAGAGATGCACTTGTGGAGACTAAACAGAGGTAAACATTTTCTACGGGAGATGGAATTCCATAGTTAGACCACAGAACAATCTTTTGGAAGGTTTTATGAAATGCCTAATGAAGGAGGTTAATACTTAGGTACCTTTGGTAATAAACAGGGACAGAAGACGATAAAAGATAGAGCTTTGGATTGAAAAAAAAGTCAAAAAAGCAGAAGAGCATTGAGCTTTACTATGAAGATATTGGCAGCACAACAACCAGCCAGCATTTGAAAGGTACAAGAGAGCAAGGAACAAGCGTAGCAAGATATGGAAGGAGGAATAGAGAAAGTGTGAGAAGTTATCATAGAAAAGGCTCAAAGCTTATCCATAAATTTATCAGTATCTAATCAGGTTGAGGAATTCAGAGGTAAGAATTACTGTTGAGGAAAAATACATGAGAAGCAGAATGATGAATTCAAGAGTAAGTTATCAGCAGCTGATACTTTTGGCCTCAACACCAGTGAAATGTGGTGGGGAAGAGGACTTGGAAAATATTGAAACTACAAGAAAAGACATGAACAGGCTTTAGAATGATCCTGTTCCATGTAAGGTCATGGTTGTGAGTGATGAGTTACAGGGAAATGCAAGAGTAAGGGATGTTCTGATCACAACCTTTAAATTTTCAAACCAACTTGAATAGAGTGAACAGTTCTTTTAAAAGATGCAGGGATTGAACAAACAGAAGCCTCATCTTGAAATAAAGCAAAATTCATGTTAAAAACAATATAAAGAAGTATTTCAGTTGTATAAGAGTGGTGGATGAATGGAATGAACCATGTCGTGAGACAACGAATGTGGACAATTTAAAGAAACTTTAAAAGTCTTATGAAAATAGAAAAGGTTCAAGAGATTGGGCCCTACAAGTGTAGAACTCACTTCCCGCATACAGTACAAACAGGTAATTACACACTGTAAGTGTATTGGAAAATTTTCTGTATCCTATGCCTGCATGTCACTGATGGCATTTGATAGGCTGCTATAGCATCATTACTATATCTTATGTTTATGCATAATATCATGGAGATATGATACCTCATTTGGATAATCATGTAGTACTTGAATATGGCTGTTTGGTTTGTGAGGACATTAAAGAAGATCAGAGTGGAATCGAGACTCTTAAGAAGAGACATATTTGTGGTAAGCATATAGAGCTTAACACTTTCTATGTGAACATAAACTGGGAAATGGAATTTGTTTGTAGGAACATTGATCAGAGTTATAGGAAATTTGGTGAGATTTGTAATGAGAGTGTTATTACTTGGGTATCATTGACACTGATTAAAGAGAGGAGTCAAAAAAGAGAGATATAGTTGAAATTATATGATAACTCCAGGACCCATTTGTGAAAGGGTCCTGGTGTTACCCATGACCCTACTTTCAAGGGTTTCTGCGGCTCCAGTAGCAGGGACAGGATGGACTCCTTTGAAGTGAGATTTTCTTTTGACATTACCCTGTTTCAAAAACTGACAGTGAAACAGCCTTGCTTGAGGGAGCCTTTTCACTTGTAGTATAATCTTGATCAGATGGAGTCCAGTAACACCGTATGGGTGAATTAAAGATATCAGAGAGTCAAAAGACATAGGCATGTGCTATGGAGGAATTAGATTTGGCACAACTGCCAATTAGCCTTTGAAAGGTATAAGAGAATGAAGAATGAACTCAGTAAGATAAGTAAGGATGAGCAGAAAAAGTTTAGAAAATATCTTTAGACAAGTTGGGTGAAAATTTAAAACATCCTTAAATTTGTCAAGCATAGCGTGTTAGTGAAAGAGTAGCTAATCATGCTGAGGAATTCATAGGGAAGGGTTAGTATGAAGGTGAGAAAATTTATAAGAAACTGAGTGATAGTTAAAAATTGTGTTCATGTTGAATGACACTGGAACCCTAACATGAATAAGGTGGGATGGGAAGGAGTACTTGGATAGCAGTAAAACTTTGAAAAGCATAAGAAGGCTCTTGAAGGATCTTAATCCACATAAGGTGCTTGGGCATAACTGAAAGTTTCCATATGTATAAAAGGAGTTTGCAGAAACAATTGGCAGACCACTAGAAATGTTAAAAAAAAAAAAAAAAGTGTAGTGCCAAGGGAGTGGAAGATATCAATGTCATGCCTGTTTTTAAGAGCAGAGTTTAGGAAATTGCACTGAACTACAAACAAGATATCTTGTAAGCACAAGTAGAACACTAGAAAAAGCACTCAGAAAGCAGAATGATGGTTACTCTCAAGGGACAGACAATGTAAGGAAGAGGTAACATTGGTTACAAGGAGAAATCAAGGACATGCATAACTGATCTTTTAAACTCATATGGCAGAATGAGCTCTGCTTTATACAAAAGAAATGGATTAGTGTATTTTGTTCTTGGACAGCCAGAAGGCATTTGACATTGTCATAAAGGTTGTAAAGAAACTTGATTCTGTTGGCAGGCATAGAGCGAAGACTCTTATTGTGGATTAAAGATCATCTTAGTGCAAAAGAGATGGCACATTCTAGAGGAACATTTTCTAGGTGGGCTGGGGTAGCCATTGGCATTCTACATGGATTGAACTTGGTGATGATGTTATTCCTGATCTATTTCAACAACCCACATGAAGGGCTGAAGTCAGATATTTTTGCAGGTGATGCTATAGTCATGAGAGAAGTACGAAATGAGCTGGATTGCATCAGCCTATGGAGGGACTTAAATAAGCTCCAGGGTTGGTCATATACATGGTTGATGAAATTCAGCCCAAGCACATGAAAAATAGTGAATATGGGACCGTGAAAGAAGGCTTAAATATGACTGTAAGTTGGCAAGAAACAAGTTACATAAATCTGTTTGTGAAAAAGATGTATTGGTCAACATAGTCCTCGACTTTTTGCAACAAAACCATGTTAGGAGAATTGCTAAGGAAGCATGTTATCTAGTGGTTAAAATAGAAATTAAATTTAGGCAGCTTAACATGGATATTTTGCAAAATTTTTACAACTTAAATCAGACTTAGATAAGATTATGCATCTCATGTTTGGTCATCACATGCAAAGGAACATAAAGATGTGATGGATAAGGTGCAGAGGGGTGCAGCAGAGATGAGTTACAACAATAGATTAGAGGCTATGTATATAACAACAATGAAGAGAAGAATAAGGGGATACTTGATTAGTATAAGTTTTAAGTTTCAAAATTAAATCAACAGTGACAGCAGTGAACAGTTATTTACAAAATGTAAAGAAAAATCAATAAGAGGTCATGGAAAGATGATAAGCAGGAAGCTTGTTGGAAAAGATATAAAGAAACTGAATAAATGGAGTAAGGTAACTGATGAAGCTGTAAATGAATGTAACTGAAGTTTAAAACTTGTATTAAAGTTTGAGAGATGGATCCCTCTCTTCACTGTACAATTGGGCAGTTACATACACTGCTGTATGAGAACCTATGGGAAAGTGGTTAGCATGCTGTATGAGAACCTGTGAGAAAGTGGTTAGCATAGTGACCCACAAATTTCACAAGTCTGTGATTGATTCTTGGAGAGGGCAGTGCAGCCAGCATTGTTTTCTTTTTGTATAGTTGAAGGCTTTGGTTGTAAGAAAAGCCTTTTGTTCATGCCAGATGAAGAAAAGGGCTAAAAGAATAAAGAAGTGAAAAGAGGAAAATTTATCTAAGCATTTTTGAGGCAGTAGAAAATCTGCTTTTGAAAAGAAGCAGGTACGAAGCTGTCAGGAAAGAAAGATGATAGAGTTTCAAAGCTTATCACCTGTACAGAGAGAAATAGACATCACAATGGCTTACCCTTGTGTTATCTGTGGTCATACAGTATAGTAATCATATAATGTAGTGGCATATATAAAATGGGGAGAGAGAACCACCACTCTGGTGTAAGGCAAATTGGGTCAGTTCTGAGGCCAGAGTGGGAGATTTGTTAAGTCAGATAGCCGTGGGATACAACTCAGTCAAGTAATTATGTAGAGTCAGAACCTTCCTAGATGTGAGACCAGTACTCAGTACAAGGATGAATCAGTGTTCTGGATAATTAAAGTATCTGTGAAGAAGAAATTTCGTCACCGAAACAGATCTCCCAGTTTGTTTAAGGCTGCCTAAACTATTTGTAGAATTTATGGTTTCCAACATAGATTATATATGACTAATTCCAGTGATTCCAGTTATGTATATTGTGTTGAGTGATGAAAATACAGAGCCAACATGGATGATAGAAAAGATGTGAAGGTCTCATAAAGAAATTTACTGGCTTTCAGAACCCAGCTTTTACCTCTTTTTAATGATGGGCAATAAATGGTTAGTTAGCATATATTGTATTTGTATATGTAAATATTAAAGGTATTAGGGTATTTGTTTATGTATTTATTAAAAGTTAAGAGAAGGGACAACAAGAGTGTTAAACTCTCATCATAATACACACATTGTAATCATTTTTGCATTTGTACAAACACAAATACATATTAAACTAATTTTACCAAAAAATCCTCGTTGTAAATCATGCTCATGTTTAGATTAGATGTTGCTTTTCATTAGATTTTTCATAATTTAGATAAATTAATTTATCAGTTATTTAACAAAAGGAAGGTATGTACTCTCTAAGCATTTAAGATGCATTTGTTTTTATAAATTTTTCAATATTTTTGACTTCATTTTTTTCTAGCAATCCTCGTCCATCTCCTTCTCCACCACCAACACCTCCGCCAACGCCACCTCCAACGCCACCACCAACACCACCACCAACTCCGCCCCCAACACCTCCACCGTCACCTCCACCACCCCTCCCATCATAATGTTGGAAGTGACTTGCAACGATCGATTGGGGAAGAAAGTACGGGTCAAGTGTAACCCTGATGACACAATTGGTGACCTAAAGAAACTCATTGCAGCACAGACAGGAACACGCTGGGACAAGATTGTGCTCAAGAAATGGTACACAATTTTCAAGGACCACATCACGATTGGAGATTATGAAATCCATGATGGGATGAACTTGGAATTGTACTATCAATGATTTCCTGTGGCTGATGTCTGTGACCATGCATCAGAGCTTTCATTATTAGGTTTAAAATGATCTTGTACTTTTCAGTTATGTTTGCCTTTTTACTCATTAAACTGGTTTTCCCACATATTGCACAAAGCTGGGATGGCCATTTTTCTGAGTCTTATATTTGTGCCTACTTGACATCAGCATCACAGTAATTCTTAATTTCAATATGGTGTGCAGAGTTTTCATATTAAAAGAATTATTCCATGCTCATATGTTATCCATCCATCAGTATGCTAGTACATAATTTTGATCACATATGTTGGATGTTATTTCCAGTTTCTGGTTTGATCACCTGTGTTGTGAAATGTATTCCAGTCTGTCTCACCATCTATTGATTGGAATTGTCAAGTTTTTAATAAAATTGGAAATATGAAGTTAGAATTTACTTAGCCATATATGATGTTGTGTAAAACAAATGAATTGTGATAATGAAGTCCATTATGAATGGTCTGTACCATTTATAACAAAGCTTTGAAAATTGATAGTAAGAATATATTTTCTGCCAGGTAGGTGTCCTGTCTTCTATTTATGCTATGTGCTCCACAGATGCTTGACAATGTAATGTGAAGCCTTGAAGTTTCATGAACCCCTATAAAAGGTGTTCTAGTTTGATTTAAATGCAATAGTGGATAATGTGGCACTTGAACATATAAGAGATATGCATGAGAAGAGATACTAGGAGAGATTGAGTGCAGAATAGCAAAACATGAGACTGAATGAAGCAATCGGAGTGGGAAAAGAACGGGAAATGCTTAGGGAAGCATTGTTGGCCTGTGCGATGTACGGTTTCGCGAATATATGTTGTAGGAGAAAAGCTGCTTGAAGCAGTGGTGTATTTTTTTTTTCAAGAAAGTAAGGATAGAGTAACATGAGTCGTTCAAGGGGAAGATGGTTCTGTGTCAGAGATGGGTGCCGTCACCATGGCTGTTTAAACAGTTTACTGAGAGGAGTGTTGAGGGAGGTGAATGCAAAGGTTTTAGAGAGAGAGGGGTAGGAGGCGGGGTCTGGAACATGCTTCACTTGTTTGCCGATGACACGGCGCTGGTGGCAGCTTCAAGAGAGAAACCGAAGAGGACAATGTTCGAGTTTGGGAGACTACGTTGAGAATATCGCGAACAAGAGCAAGATTATAGGTTTTAAGCAGTGAAGAGCTACAGGTTGTTGAGTGTTAGTGTGAATGGAGAAAACTTGGAGGAAGTGGAGTGTATTGGATAACTGGGAATTGGATAAACTTGGGGCAAACCGAGGAAAGGTCTGTGGGGCCTGGTTTTGGATGGGGAGTTGTAGTTTTGGTGCATTACACACAACAGCTAGAGAATGGGTGTGAGTGGATGAGGCTTTTTCTTCGTCTGTTCCTGGAGCTACGTCGCTAACGTGGGAAACGACAATCAAGTGTATATATATATATATATATATATATATATATATATATAT
>JAYMFT010068003.1:0-14673 GCA_038088735.1 Panulirus argus
TATATATAAATATATATATATATTAAATCATGTATTTATTATGAATACCCAAGTAATGCCGAAAACCGGTACTTTTTCAGTAATATTAACTTTGTTTTTAACAGTTTTGGATTTCCTCCATTTATTGACAATTATTTTACCAGAGATACTGTATAACACTTTTTTTTCGTATCTTAGTTTTTCTTTTGTCAACGAGACATTGCTGTCCCCTCTACTAGTGTGACCCTGTCTTAACCAGTTCACTCAGGTTATGATCTGGTTCATGAACTCTCATTGTTTGGCTTCCATGAACGTGTGTGTGTGTGTGTGTGTGTGTATCCTAACATCGAACCATGAGTGTGTCAGACTACCATTGGGACCTGAAACTACCGAGAGTATGTATGATAGTATACGTGTGTTAAGTTACCAAGAGCGCCTCAGTATCATATTTCATATATGTTACCATAACATGTGTCATCCATTCATGGTCTCTTGCCTTGGTTATGTTACTTTATATGTTAAAAACAAACGTTAAGTAGTAAAATCTAGCATTTACCGAGATGCCTTGAGCACAATTTACATTTTCAAAATTATCTCACAATTCTAATAATCAATAACTCACATTAAATGTTAAAGAACTTCCAAAAAAATCACATCAACCTAACTCTTGTAATTACAAATGTTCAGTAGAAATTGTTATTTTAATATTTATGTGAAAATTTCCTACTTAAAGACAGTCCCTCTTCCTTAATCGATAAATCTCACTCGTCCCTTATGTCTTGAGCATATTGAACCTAAAATACTAAAATTCTCCAAAAAAGATAATGATGTATTGGAAGAGAGAATGGCCATACGTTAACACACTGCTGAGCGCGACTCGTATCAAAGTTATTTGGCAAAAGTTTGACGAGTCATGTAATCCTTTGGCAATTTGTGATTAAATACACAGACTCCATCATTACAAGAAAATAATTTTCAGTGTGGGTAATACCCTTTGATATACACAAATTCAAATATCTGCATAATTTGTGCAATCTATTTTTCCACATTTTCTAGACACGAAATGCACTATTATTCTTTTTTTTCTATTCATCCATCACTTAAATGTGTTTATGAACTTTTCAAGACCTTTACCAAGTGGGAAGCTTATTCAGAGAACGTTGCACATTAGTCTTCTTAACACCTTTGAAATCTGATTCCTTTCTCATTATGCAATTAATTTTACTTCCAATAAAAGTCTTAAATTGCTGAAACGGTCCAGAATAAAAAGGTAAACATTCGGTTCTTTCAAAAATACAAAGTAGAACATTTAGATCAAACATCAGTAATATTTGTTCTGACGTTCGCTGAGAATACCCGAATAAGATTATTACACATAATGATAATGTGGCTACTTTTAAAAGCACAAGATATATATCCGCAGATTCAAAATATTGTATAGCATATTACATTTTTGAGTTAAGATAAGAAAAGCATATTGAAAAGTAGAAAAGTGACATACATAGCTAAGCAAGGTAATATGATCATGTGATATGCAGCAAATCTGAAAAAGTACAACATAACAAATGCAGGTAATGATGATGATTATGGTTTTGCTAATTTACAGAAAAGCATGATAATACAATGTATGGTGTTTATTAGCAAACTGAATGACAGACTTTCTAATTTGACAACGTAATGTTCACATCATGGCACTTCTGTGATGGAAATAATATTACGAAGAGTTGAAAAAATAGTTTATTTTCTCTGCCACATTAACATAGTTCATAATTTACTCTCTCATACGAAAATGACAGAGTAATTTGCGCATTATGATACTGTTGCAAAGAAACAATCTATTTCACGTAATACCACAACAAAAAGCTATTACGGCAATAATATCATATGATATCACGGCAAATTTAGTACTGTAAAGATATAATACAATGGCAAGTATGGTAATATAACATATGATACCATAGCAAACATGGTAATGTAACACACATAATAATGCGCAAGTATGGTAATATTAATCACACGATACCACAGAAAACATGATGTAACACATAATATCAGGACAAGTATAATGATATAAAAAGAATGACACCACATCAAGTATGGTAATATAACACATGATACCATAGCAAGTATGAGAATGTAACACTTATGATACATATGATACATGATTACACGATCATAGCACATAGTCTGATGACACACTCATGATAATGACATTTGGTATGGTACTTTGGCAAGTACTCAACCGTGAAACTCAGAATGCACTCACATGGGCCAGCACCAGCAGAGTCTACCACCGTGAGTATCTGTTTCACAGAAAAATAACGTAGGTTTTTTCTCCATGACATAATAATACCTCCTGCTTTTCACTGCTATTTATGAATCAATTACAATGATGAACATTAATCTAAACACGTGGAAAAAATATACAAAGCTCTCATACACACACTAACGAATAATTCACACTCAGTCATTCCATGTCAAAAACAACATACCATACTTAATCATTACAAGAAATACGCTAGATATCCGAGCATGTCAACTGAGCGACTTCCTACTACGCAGTCAGTACATAAATAGAAATATAATGTCCTAAGTTTCACAACAAAACACCATACGTAAGAAATAGTACGTATGGTTTTAAGATTAACATTTTTTAAGGTGTTCAAGATTTTTCTATTGGTGTTAGAACTTGGAAGTTGAAGACTTTCATAACCCTGGCAGTTGATAGGCCCAAAGTCCAAATGAACAACCAATTCTTCTTTTTCTTACTCCGAATTCAACTAAAAAAGTTTCAAGACGAATGTTGACAAGTGGTAGAAAAATGAAATAGTTTAAGGAATAATGTCAAAAAGACAGTAAGTGACACTTAGGGTATGAAAGCACCTGAAACCTCCCTCCCCAACCCGCCACCGTCCTAACGCCTCGGTGCCACGCTGGTGTACCAATACAACCAAGGAACTCCAAGGTTAAGCAGGAGAGCAGATTACCCGCAATGATTCATGGGGTTGTTCCTCCCACACACCCCGTGACAAAGATCACTACAGCTTCCATTGTCTCATAAAACAAGGATAAAAGTTTGTATGTTAGTTATAAAGTGTAAGTTTATCCTTTCACATAAAGAGAGGGTCCGTCCAGGTATTGTGACATTTGTTCGCACTTTACATATATACTTATCACCGAACACTTCACCATTGATTTCAGAGGTCTCTTTACAACAGAAGAGGGATCTTTGTCTTCATCCGTCAGGAAGCTGCAGGTCGCTAAAGTTTCTAAGCTGTCATGAAAGTTCTGAAGCCATTGAGGTGAGCGCATGACATATATTCATCTTTTCTAAGATAAATACGATAATTCTGCTCTCGTTCACACGCTAAACACGTCCTTTCCGAAGTGTTTGGTGAGGTAATAAAGTCATTAGCTCTCGCGATTGCTTGCACAGCCTTCCAAATAGACCACTTTCACGATGATGGCTGCTTGTCTTATGCCCCATGCACAAGACACAGGACGAGTCGGAAGTCTGGCAGGTGATTCAGGCGAATGACAGGTATTAGACTGATCTCATTCACCAACAAACGACCTTTTGATCAACTTTGTTCCCCAGAAGGTCCGGGCTCTGGTGGTAGCTCTGGGCCACATGTCAGCAAAGGTCTTTGTGTACGTTGTGTATCCGGGAACCACAGAGCTAAAGTTTCCTCTATCAGGGTTCTCCTTCGGGTGTTCCATTAGACGGTGAGAGAGGGGGTCCTAGAGCTGCACGAGGCCCCCGCGGGTGGGGTTCCTAGCCACGTAGATGTCCATATCGTGGTCGGTCCATCCGTCGGTATCGTAGCCAGTCAGGGAATGGGTGGACCCGGCGTGGCTGAGGCGAGACTCGACCCTCTCCCGGGACTTGGACCGCTGGCGTCGGCGGTCGCTGCGCTGGGACATATTCCTCGAGAGCCGTCCCACGGTCGATCCCGGCCCAACCATCCCAAAGGCGTTAGGGTTCACAGCCATGGGGCCGAAGCCAGCGGCGCTGAGCTGCGAGGTCGCCAACGACTGCCGTGACATGCTGAGATCTGTGGGGAGGAGAGAAGGTCTCAATGGAGCATCCTTTACGAGCATCACCAAATAGATCTCCTCATCAAGCAATACTGCGTCTTGCATTCAGAAAATAAGGACAGTTAAAACAAGCTCAACCACCACGCTGTTAGAGGAACGTGCAGGACATATGACACAGGACATAGGGAAGAGTAAAAGCTTTGGAAGACTGGTGTAGGTATGAAGGGTTACGTGCACTAAACACGGTAAAGCTGCTGGCAGGACACTGGATGCCTACAACGGTCAAGCCTGGTGCATCTCTAAGGTTTTCTGAAAGTTAGTGCTTATATATATCTTATTTTGCATGGGTTGGCAGCCCATGGTTGGCGTGTATGATGAACACTCACGTGTAAGACAAGACTGACATGTAAGACAGGGACTGACATGTAGGACAAAACAACTGACGTGTAAGGTCAAGCTTGAGGGGGGATGAGTTTGTCAGATGCCGTGTAACGGTCAGGTCCGACATACCTGAAAAGTGACTAGAGCACCTCGGGTCGCCGTCAGAGCTTCACTAGGCCCTGCTGGCGGAGGTAGATGTCGTTTCTTAAGAGGGCGTCCTGCCACAAGCTTGCCGCAGAGCCTACAGGGATACGAGAACCCGTCATCGTCACTTCCTACATACTTCTACCTCATTCTATCTACACTTCTGATACTAGTAACGGCTACAAGTAACACACAGGGGGTCCCAGCGGATATATATAGACTTTGGCTATGACAAAAAGCTGGTCTGACAGGTACACCAATGACAACTAAATGTATGATAAAAAAAAGAATGGTGGTTCCATAGTCTATGTACATGTAACCATGTCGGCAAATTTACCGTCAGCGAGGACTGGATACACAGGGTATGTATATCAGTAGAAGTGGCCAGGACTTCATCATACAGCCCTAAGAGCTGATTCTACACCAGAGGAAAACGAGTCGTGATAAACATCATATAACAGCACCGATATGAAAGATCGAGTGAATAACGTAGTTTGCCGACTATGAACCTACGTTCTACATCAACGCATGGAGCAAGGGTAGCAAGGTTGGAGGGAAGAGAACGTGCATTAATATGATTGAGTGAGGAAGACACATGGCATAGCCCATGAGGCCTAGATAAATACAGCCCACATAACTCATCCCATAGGGGAGGAGTTAGTACATATTTCATAAACAAACAGAATGCTTGGCGAAGAATATTCTTTAGAACATACTTCAGTATATGCTTCAGAACAGTTACAGAATCAAGAATACACCGTATAGTTTCAGTCCGAAGAACTACAAGACAGTGAGTGATTCAAACGTACGCAATCCATTTATCGAAAACCCTCACAACTTTAAGAGCAAAAGATACAGTCTGGTTTTATAAGAAAGAAGCCATTCTTTCTTATTACAGTTTAGTTCATACAGGTGGCTCAAGGGTGTTTAAATGAATTAAGAATGTATTTATGTATCAATTCAGACCCAATTGGGTGACCAATAGATCTGATTTACGCGAGACAGACCAATAGAGTGGATTTTAATGCACAGCTTATGGGTAATGATCAAGTTTATCCATGCAAAATATATGTTTAACTCTGTAAAAAAAAAAAAAAAGTCTACAAGAAAATGAATTAAAGTCTGTTATTCATAGTATTTTAGGAAAAAAACCCAAAACTACAAAATCAGATTGATTTTAGATTTATCATAAGATCAGAAGTCTCTTGATATTCATTACAGAAGGAAATATTATCTCATGAATGTATTCACACCCATAAGATCATTAGAATTAGATAATTATAGTATTTCTTGTTAGAATAATTTGTGAAATAATCAGTAGAGTAAGAAATCTGTGAATCATACTACATTATTATTTTAGGTAAGTCACACATGCAAGTGATGTACAGAGAACGAGAAGAATCCGTGACAGAAGAATTGCAGGTCATATAGTCTACATCATAGAAAGTAAGGTTTGGGGATTTTATGGTAAATCTATTGGTGTATGGACAGAGTTCAAGATTCCAGTACAGGTAAGATACAACACCTAACATTCCCTTTAAACCAAGAATATATAAGTATTTGCTAGGTAAAATTACATGCACTATAATCTCCTGAAAAGTATAAGGGAAGTCAGCAGTCATATCTTTGTCTATGCAGTAACAATGTATAAGTAACGGATTTTCAAAATTATATCAAATAAAATCTATGGTGTGTATATATATATATATATATATCAAATTTCTATTATTAAAGAAAATGCTCGGTTTCTAACACAAGCAACTATTACTCGTCGTACCACCATCTACAAGAATTCTTTATTATGAGACCTGGCTCACTATGCCCGACTATACATTTACTCTAATAGAATCAGAGAAACTAGAAAATACTTAAATATCCTTTTAATCTGATTTATACTCTCATGTCTGCACCCGTCCGCCTGCGTTTTCTTTTTACAGGGATTCGATTTAATACTTCATTTATACCAAAAGAACCATACACACCAGATACAAAGCGCAAATCACAGTGAAATAGCTACACATACAAATGCATAACAACCAGACACATACAATTTCTGACCCCTGTGTACCAACATACACACACCCATATCAACACCTTCACATTACACCAGCAGATGAATGCAAATATTCACGAACCACACAAATCTTCTACGATGGTTGTCAAGCATTGATTCACACCCACGCTCAGTCAACACTTGCTTCTACACCCTCACACTACCGCCACTACCACAGCCACCAACCTTGTCTAGAGAGACCCAGGCCTGCGTTGAAGGTCGGCGGGTGCCGGAGGTGGGCTGCGCTCAGGGCTGAATACGACCTCTGGCTTTGCCCATCGGCCATGGAGCGAGGTCGTGGGATGTGCTTGGAGGAGGCGTGGGAGATGTGGGACCGGACGTCGTCTGGCACATAGCCGTTGTTGACCGAGCCTGTTGGAGGGCGAGGGAGGACACAGTCCGGTCATAAGAGGTCAAGAAAGGTCAAGTAAGGGGGGGGGGGGGGGTTCACGAGACGTTATGAGTAGCGGGGAGGGGAGAGTGACATAGGGTGATGAGGAGTCACAAGAGGTCACAAAGTTGTGGGAGGTCGTGTTACGGTTTCACAAGACATTATGAGGCATTACAGAGGACAAAATCATGAGGGCTACACAAAGTCATGAGGTGTTATACATTTGGTTATATATAAGGGTATTTGTGGTCATGAGAAGTCAATGGAGTCGTGAGGAACTAAAAAAACAACAAAAAGGGCTCCGTATGTCAGGAGACACTGGAATTGTTGAGAGCTGTGAGAAATGAGGAGACACAGTGGTTCTTTGGAGGTCATTCATCTAAATGCCTGAAGGAGGTGCTTGGGTGATTATCATGCAATGGTGTAAACACAAATGGAATAGTGCTGATAAATCGACGGAACAAGTATGAATTTCAGACTTACAGACTCCTGAACCGATGGAGTCCAGTTTTCCCCATTACATACTAGGTATATACATTACTAAAAGTTTTACTACGAGAAGCATTCCTCCCTGTGGTGTTTAGGATTATTTCCCTAAGTTAAGATTTATGTCGGTATGAGGGCACATGACTCTAAAACCCCAGTGAGATGATTGGTGAAGAAACTTAAGACTTGGAGGAAAGACGATCAAGTTCAGGAACCTGTAGAGGGGTCTTAAACGCCATGCTACGTACAGTTGAGCGTTTGGTGGTTCAGAAGGACACGCCCCACTCGCAACGCACCTTTGTCCACGTGGTACATCCTGGCCCGGGGTATGGACCGCTGGGAGTACATGGAGAGGGTGTCCCAGTCAGCCTTCGTCGGCGGCCCCAGGGGACTGGAACCTAGCGTGCCCAGCGAGGCCAGCGGTGGCGAGGAGGCGCTCAACACGGCCGGGATGCCCTGCTTCTCCCGGTGTCCCCCGCGCTTCCTGTTGCAGCAGATGAAGACGATGACGGCGATGATGACGGTGCCGCAGATGGCTGCCGACGCGGCGATGATGATGGTGTCCATATGCATGGCGGCCGAGGTCTCGGTTCGGATCTCACGACACTGGGAGTACTGGACGCTGCGAAACCAACGCCATTGTATTAACAATCTTACAATCACTCTGCTTCATCTTAAGCTTCAAAGGCGATATAAAACACTGGAGATTAACCATAAACACATGAGAAATACTTTACAATCGTAAGACAAAAACAGACACGTCCGAAGTCCCGATACAGCTTCGATTCTTTGTCGGAAAATGTTTGGTACAGCTTCGACTCTATCTCGAAGCTGTACCAAATCCTCTGTTCCCTTATAAAAGTTCACATACTGCAAGGAAGTTCCCGTTCTTTGTGATCCCTTTAATCACCAATACCTTTTTTCTTTCAGCCATAACATTCTTCCAGCCGGAAGACGTGTTTGTGAGACTTACTTGTCTGGGGTAACGTTGACGTCCTCGAGGGAGACGACACACACGACGATGCACTCCTGCGTCGGGACGTTCTTGATCTTGAACTCCCGTTCCGAAGCAGCCAGAGGTGGACCCAGCTGCCGGAGGAGACAAATACATTAGCAGATGTCAAGTCTTTACGCTGCTTTTTTCTTATCTTTCGGGGGGAATGAATATCATCTGTGGTAGACAGAGAGAGAGAAAATATCCGTCCATAAAAGCAACTAATGGAGATACTAGGCTTTAGAATTATTGACGATGGGAGTCTCTGGAGAAACAAGAAGAGCTGTGTGGTTTGCTTTTTTCGACGTTCTCTGGTCGCATGTTTGGCCATCAATGTCCTCTGATGTTCCCTTTATGTTGTATCGTAGACTCTTTTCACTCACGTGGCATATGTGTTACTAGCCTTTACCTCATCATCTAGGAGGACTAAGTTTGCTTACCTTGAAATTCTTGTCGCCGAAGAGTCTATAGACGACCCTGAAGCCCAGGATGTTGGAGACTTCGGAGTCCCACTGGATGATAACTGAGTTATCCTTCCTGTAGGCGTCCTGCACGATGACCTGCTGGAGCAAGACACCTGCGTTAGTCCTGTTCAGATGAGGGATGGTGCAAGAGGTGAGTGAGGTGTGCAGTATTAGTAGTAGTACTAGTAGTAGTAGTAAAGTCAGCTTTTGAGAAGTATGTCTGATGCACGAATCCTGGGCTCATGACTATCTAGCAGTCCTTAAAACCATTGAATCAAGTGATATATAATTCCATAACATTTCGGGAAGATTCCATTTCAAGATTCTAGTTATGAATTTATATATGTCTGTTAGGTTTCATGGCTGTCGGGTGCTGGCTAGTCATCAAACTAGGATCCCGACCACACACGTCTACCGCAGATTTCGTAAGTTGTCTTATGAGCGAGACTAGTGAGTGCAGGACAGAGATTAAATCCAGAGGGAAGATAAATAGTCGTTGACGGGAAACTGAGAAGAGGAGGAAGTTATAATTCGAGAATTTCTCTGTTTCAAGTATCATCAAGTATGTCTTAGATGCGCAAATGTGAAACACAGGTGCACCACGACTGTCCCAGAGTTCGCTGACCTCTTCGTCATAAGGTCCCTGCGCCTGAGGGCCGAAGAAGTCGTCTCGAGATGTCTGGTCATTATTCCTGAGCACCAGGTTGGGTCTGGAGGTCGGCACTGGTTGTGCCAGAGGTCGTTCGACCCTGGACGGCCGCTGCTGGGACCTGGTCGGTGGCAACTGAGGTGGCAAGTCCAGGGTTGGTCGACTTCCTATCCTGCCGGGGCTCTCCCCGCCGCCTCCGGGCCCTCGGTGGACGGAGCCCAAACTCCCAACGCCAGTCTCTCTTCCGTCATGGATTCCGGTCCCGGAGCGAACCACGGTCCCAGGTCGGTATGACGTCACCTGTCAGGGTCATTCGAGGGTCAGGGTTTAATGACAACACACGGGAGAGGAGGAGGAGGAGGAGGAGAGGGATGCTGGGGGAACAAGAGGAGGTCTTAGGATGGATGGACCTAAGACCTGACCTCAGATACGAGGTGTGGGGAGTCTCGTTGAGCAAGTTACGGCGGTGTTACGGCGGTGTTACGGCAGTGTTACGGCTGTAACAACACACGTTCTCCATGGTTGCTTATCTGATCACGACAAACCAGGGCTGTTGAGAATCATGGCGGGAACATCACCGAAGATAAATGATCCAAAAAATCTAGTAATTTTTGTTAATATCCAAATGAGAAAAAATGAGGGAACAAGCTTTTTATATCTTAAAGACTCTCATTTCTTCTTTAGTCCTGAATATGATATGTATGTGAAGTACCAGGGTCACGTTATAGAGAAATTGTCATGCAAAATGTTAATCCCTAAAATGAAAATCTTCATTTAGAAAAAATGGGTAAAAATATTATACCATTTCTACTGCACTGCTGACCTTTGATACGTAGTAGTTTGGTCTCTCATGTCACGTGGGTGAACGTTCAATGAACTTGCTGTGTGAACTTTGTCTGGAACACTTTTTTTGCTGGGGGAACTTCCTAATCAGTGGCTTTCCTGCTGATTATCATGAACTGGCTGAACTTACTCGTTGCTGCTGCCTGGGTGAACTTGTTGGTGATTGATGGTTAGATGAATTTAATGGTGACTGTCAACTGGGTGAACTAATTGGTGGTAGTTGTCAGTAACTGGTTGAACTTATCTATGATTGTTAACAGGTGATTATATACCTGGTGAACTAACAACAGATTATCCCGGAGGAGTCAAAACAGTGATGCTTGTGAACCAGCATGGGACACTAACCTGTGGTGCTCTCGTGGTAGGTTGGGTCCTGGTCACTGGGAATGGAGTGGTTGCGACGGTGGTAGTAGTGGTAGGGGTGGTTGGGTTTGGGGTAAGAGGCGAGCTGGGACGAGCTGGGGTCGTGGTGGCGGCAGAGGTGGTGGTCGTACTGGCTACAGTGGGCGGGAATTCGGTTCTCGGAGCGTTCGAGGTGGTCGGTCGACCCACTTCGACCGTGGAGGAGCTGGTGCGGCTGATGGTCGACGAGGAGGAGGTGTTGTTGCACACCAGGTCCTCCCGGTTCAGCTGGTAGAAGGACCGGTCCCGGTACTCGGGCGGTTGTCCGCAGAACTGGGGGCTGCGTTCGCGAGACGTCACCTGCAGGTCGTAGTCACGGATCCACTCCGTGATCCACGCCACCTTGCAGTCGCAGTGGAGGAACCGTCCGCCTGCAACCATCGTTCCATTAGCTTCCACCAACTCGAGAATATTGTAACCTCAACAGAGAACATGACTGGGAAGACGTGACAAACACCATTTTTGTATATTTAGTGTTTTTTTTTTGTTTTTGTTAAATCATGCTAAGATGGACGGGTGGTAGCAAACCTTAACTAAGACCAGGAGGGTCTTAACCCTACGCTGAGACGGGATAGGATAGGTCTCAAGCCTATGCTAACGAGAGAGAGAGAGTAACGCCCCCTTCAGGTAGGTGATGTGGTGAAGAAGGGGCCACACGACTGTTCCTCCGAGCGAATGGTTACTTACCTACCGAGAGCCCCCTGAGGGAGGTGTTGAGATGGTTGAAGGCCTCTACAGGCACGGTGGTGAGGGGGTTGCCATCCAGGGCCAGCAGCGTCAAGGACTTAACCCCTTTGAACCCATCCACCGGGATCTCGGCGATCAAGTTGAACCCGATGTCCAGCACCTGCAAGAGATCAGGGAGAACCTCTCGTTAGCTGAGTGGAATCGTGTGAAGAAGGGTGTCGGTGGTGTGGATCATTCGCTTATAGATATTTCACATAACGACTTGTTCCCCAGGAACGTAACACTGTCGCAAGGGAACGCGTTTGTTTATCATGTACTTGATTCCATCAGAGTGATGAACATTTGCCGGTATCTTACATGCACGGGAGACCAGTCTCGACCCGCTTTCCTGTCGGCAGTAACTTGTGGAAGCTGAGGAAAGTACTACCAGAAGACCTGGGAATAATACTGAGAATTACGACCTATCAGGAACTGAGAAATAACACCACAGGATGATGAGAAACACTACCATCAAAGGATGAGAATAGCGTTGCCAAATACTCGGGGAATACAAGGGCGAGCGTGCATGTGTCTCAGAACTGTCTTGGTGGTTATAGCTTGACACTGATGGCCTATAAAATGACCCTGGAAGTTGATAGGCCTAAAGCCCACACTAACCAAAGCACCTGTGGGACATATAGACGAGGAGGGAGAGAGGGTAAGACAAGCGTCTTGACATTACACACGTTCGATGTCTGGACAACACGCTTCCTCCCTAAGACAGATGTTGTGAAGTGAAGAAAGACGGTTATAACTGTACATGTTTCCCCCTTTGAGATGACGGTGTGTTGTCTGCGACATACATGCTGGTGTTTACGCTAGAAAAAGACTTCTATTTTTTGTTGTTGTTTTGCTTTAAGAACCGTGATCTTGCTCCTCGATGATTTATTTCAACTTTCTGAAGATGTTTAGAAAGATCATTTTGGATGCCGAGAAAGTGGGAGTCATCATAGTATAGCACCTTGCTATCCTCCAGATTTCCTATACTATAACATTGTGATATCAGGATCCTAGTTAGATATCAATAGAATGTCCGTTTTTTTTTTCATGTTTCTCTTTAAGCTCTTACATAGGACGTATATATAGACAAAAGAACACCCAGTTTCACCACCACACGAATTCTACAGAAGGAGGTCAATCCACAACACATCTAAAAATAAGCCAAACTCACTCGCATAATTGTCAGAGAGGCGAAAATAAATCTCACCGGAGGAACTATCCCACACGAGAACCTCGAACCACGGTCCTGTGGTTTCGAAGGCGAAAGAGACAGCCGGCAGACCAACCACCCCAGCTAACGCACCCGGAGAGGTCCGTACGTGTCGTGTGTGAGGTCGAACGAGCGTTGTTGCTTCATCGTCACACGCTGTGTCTGTCTCACGAGCCCCCCTCCCAAGACCCAGTACCAGACAAGAATTTTGTTATATAAAAGGAGGGAAATATCATCTTAAATCTGTAATATTTTCCGGACGCAAGACTGTTCGTCATTTTTATCGTCTATAAAGACAACCACAGGACCGCGGTTCGAGGCCCCGGTGAAGTAACTCACTAGATGACAGTTCGTAATTTATCTCACGATTGTTACTCACGAGTGGCGAAAATATTTCAAACTCGTATAACTATCGGATGGCGAGTGAGTCCCAAAATGAAATCTCACAGAATGGCGAAAAAAAATGGAATGAAACATACTCTATTTCTCAGTGGTTCAAAGGCTGTCTCGAAGCATTTTTCGGGATATCTCTGAAACCTTGTTAAACACTTATCAACCTTCTTAACATTTTTGTCATGTAGTTTGTGTTTCTCGACTATATTTTTCTTTTTGTGGATCGGAGGAGTAAACGCGGTTGTGGTATTTCTTTAGTTCAAAATGATGTGTTATTACGATTATAACCTAAGTGCTAAATGATCCATACTCATGTTTGTTGCTGTGTGAACCACAAGCTTCACATTTCTGTGTCTGGTGACCACCGAGACACTTCTTTGACGATTCGTAAACCAAGGGGCTGGCCGGTGTAAGAGCATGAATACTAATTTAACGAATTTCGTTGCGTGTCCGATGGATTTTTCGCATGCTGCGCACCTGAACGTGTTCACGGGTTAGATAATATCTCTAAAAAAAAGCCAGCCAGCCAGCCAGCAGTGTGTTCTCATCTCTTACTCGCATCTGGTGTGAGTAAAGTTTGGAGATAGAGAAATATTCGTTCCCAAATTGGGTAATACTTGACTGATCTCGTCGGAGTCGATCATCGGAGTGGATGTTACTGTTTTAGTGTTCTCCATGACTGGGCCCCAGGTGAACCCCGCTCCTCACGACCTCCCAGCACGAAGTTGTCACAGATGTTGGCTTGATAGCCAAGCTCTGGTCACGCTGCTTCCCTGACCCGCCACCCACCTCAGTTGGCGCTGCTGTTGCTGCTGCTGCTGCTTGTAGCGGTACTTTTAATCCTGCCACCTGGTGCTGCTCTTGTCTAATGGCGGTGGTGGCTTCGTTGTAGACGATGCTGGTGGTGGTGGTGGTGGTGTTGTTGGAGATGGAGATGGCGAGGGCGTAGATATTTTGCTGCAGACACGGTTCGTGGCGCCGTTGGAGTTGGCTGGGGGAAGGTGATCCATCAGAGATGATAGTGAAGAGGGTTCTCCTGTTCGTACTGTCCTCACCTCAGCTATCGGTGCTTCTCCTTCTGCTATTGCCATGGTAACGTATGATGCCTCCTTTCCGCTGCTGCAGAGGACATCAGAGGTGTCCAACATCTTGACTATAATGACCCAGGGTTCGATATGGTCCCGGTTTTCCAGTATGAACCTGTTTACATGAACATCTTGCCTTACCAAGTGAGAAAATAAGGCCACTAGCAGTTAAAAATCCCCGGAACGCTAGTAATCTGACGAACAATTCCACAGAATAACAGATCCGGTGATAAAAAACCACAAGAACGAGACGATCCTTAATTCAAGAGAGTGAGAAACACTACTGTCTTGGTATAGACAGTGAGAAACAATCCCTTGGTGAGAAACATCACTATAACCAGATGAGAAACTTGACCATGACTCCCCATATAAACCACCTGTAGGCGATTCATGCACCAGTGAACTCTGAGCTCTCTTTAGGGGCATATATATATA
>JAYMFT010068014.1:0-14673 GCA_038088735.1 Panulirus argus
ATATACTCTAGCCTAAGCCAGGTACCCAGTTTATCGATTGGCCCCTTGGAAGGATGAACAGTTGGGTTGACTGCGGACCGGCTGTCTGTCGAAGAATTCTCTCAATATGAACCTCTCAAACCGAACTCACCAGCTTCCCGTTCAGGTGCACTCACACGTTTTATGGACTGCACTGTATCTGAAGGCTGCATTTCTTCCAGTAAATCTGCTTTTGGAAGACCTTGCATCCTCTGCGACTCTCCCCCAAAGAATCTCGTGACCCACAACTTGTCCCGCAGGACATCCTTATTCCTTAAAAGTGTGACCTTGAAGGTTATTACTCTCCTTTGCTCCATTCACAAGGACCATCCCATTTCCAAGCTCCCTGAGACGTCCTCTGAAATCCCAGGCGCATACAATGGCATCTCATCTCCCGGACGAGTCTCCCTTGCCCCTGGGCTGTCGCTGGTGAGCGAGACTCACTGCGTCAAACAAATTCACACTCCTGGAACCTACAGACCCCGCCGCTGAGGCTCCAAGAGCTCTAAAGAGCATAAGAGCTCTAGAGACCCCAAGAGCTCTAGAAACTTCAAGAGTTCCATAAACTTTAGGAGCTCTAAATACCCTAAGAGCTCCAGAGGCCCTAAGAGCTCTAGAAACTTCAAGGTTTCCGTAGAGTCTAAGAGCTCTAAAGACCCCAAGAACTCTAAAGACCCCCAAGGGCTCTAGGAACTTCAAGAGCTGCTCTAGTGACCCAGGAATTTCCAAGAGCTCCATAGATCGAAGCACTTCCAGAGACTTCAAGAGCTTGATACATCCCTATGAGCTACAAAAACTCTAGAGCTCCAGCTCTTTACTTAGGAACACTGGGTCATTCCTGCTCTTGGTATTAGTCATCTGGACTGAGACCAAAGTAAGTTAATCATCCAGAGATCCGTCTTATCCATGATAATCTGGGTATCTGTCGTCCTGTTCTGTCTCTTTTCTTCTGTACGTCAAAAGCCTTCCTTCCTGTTGTGCCCTCGTGTGAGCGGCTTCCTTCCTCGTCCTTGGGAAGTTGGTCTGGCTTCCTAATCCAGAGGAGGAAGGTGAGCAAAGAACGAAATAAAGAAATACTCACGGAAGCTCAGAGAAAGAGACGGATGTGCCTTCTACGGCCAGAGAGGAGACCATAACTTAGATGTACATACGTAGGAAGAGAATTGATTGCCTGAAGACTAGTCATATCATTTTTCTCCTGGATTAATTCACCTCTGTAACAGCTTTGTCCAAGTGGATACATGCCATTTTTCATTGCCTTTTGGCAGGTCAATATTACGTCTCTATCCACAATGTATTTTCACCGATGATTATCATTCCTTCTTGCGTGTAAGTCAAGATCACTGTCGAGGAACTGTAACCAACAGTGGTGGTGGTACTTGCACGTCTGTTTCACTGTTGGGAACTGTGACGAGCAGTGGTAGTGGTGGCAGCCTTGCGGATGCTGGAAATGGTAAGACGCCGGGAGGCACTTAGTTCTCAAAACAGATGAAAATCGTGCGTGGGGACATGATTTGATTCCCAGCTGCACTTAATTCTCGGTGTCCTCTCTCAAGAACGGTGCGGTCCTCTTCAGAGTTATTTTCGCCCCAAGTTTCAGATGGACATATCACCGTGCGGTATCATCTCTTTGTCACTGGGTGGTGAATTGTCCTAACTAAACCATGGTGAGGGAAATGCTCTTTTTTTTTTTGTATATTAGCTGAGTTTGATATTCGTGGGGCCCCATTGCTTGTTCATGCGTATGTGTATGTGTGTGTTTGTGCTTGTTTATGCATATGTGTGGTGTGCGTGTGTGTCTGTCTGTCTGTCTGTCTGTCTGTCTCTCTGTCTCTCTGTCTGTCTCTCGTCTGTCTGTCTGTCTGTCTGTATATTTATGTGCATACGAGTCAATATCAAACTACGTGTGTAATCTGTCGCAAATCTTAGTCGAGCATGGCGAGTCCTTGGTTTGTAAAATTCCCCTTAGTTAAATCTGGGTTGACTCAGGTTCGTTACCTAAATTCATTGGATCGAAGCGCTTCGAACCTGATCTGGTAAATCTTCCTTGTCATTACCGTGTCTCACTAAGTCTCGCTGATGGAGTCTTTCCAAATCCTCGCTGGATTTGTCCTCATTTCGCTTCCTTCAACTTAATTTGGCTTCGTCTCGGTATCATTTAACTCACTTTGGCTTCATTGGGATTAATTTCTAGTCGTTTCTTAAAGACATGCAGCTGATCAGAAGTACTTTGGAATACGGACCGTACATGTTGAGTTAAGGTACTCGAAGTCCTCCATAGACCCAAGATTATTCCAAGAGCTTCGTAGTAATCAAATGGCCCAAGCCAGCCTTCACCATAATAGGAGTTCGCAGGTATAACAAGAATCAAATCGTGCGATTACATTGATGATGTTCCCTAAGGTTCTGACGAAAGTCGGTGCTGAGGTTTTCAAATTGTGTAATGGTTAGGGTCTCCCACCATGATTCGGACACGGGATCCGCCTTGGCTCGAATCTTGGATGCAATAGTCGGCCCCCAGCCAACTCAGTTGTTCGATCTCTCCTCAGGCTTGGTCGATAAGTGGGTGTGTATGTGTGAACTGTACACATAGAAATAAGACATGGCACGAATATACAAAGCTACGAGACGCGTGCAACTCTCTTCTCGAAGCACACAAACAGTAATCACACACACACAAGAACTGAGATGTGAGATATTGAGTGTGGACAGGATACAGAAGTTTGAAAAGCAGTATTATAGCGAGAAAAGAAAGCAGCGTGATAGTAGCAAGAGATCAAACGATGGGGCCACATAAAAGCAGCATGATGGCAGCGAAACATCAAACGATGGGAACCCCACAAGTGTAGAACTCCTTCCCCGTGTAGTGCAAATACACACACACACACCGACACACACACACACCGACACACACACACACACCGACACACACACACACACACACACACACACACACACAAAGAAAGAGAGAGAGACAGAGAGAGAGAGCGTCCCTCACCATATAAAGTTACCGAGAACGAGAACTTACCACAAGGCTTTGAGGAACAGAAGGAAGGACAAGAATTCGAAACTCTGAGCCCGTGACTCCCTGAAGATGGTCCCGCTTCTTGTGATGTGACGGGAGATGCGTGCCGACAAGGGCGGGGTAGCTCCTCTAGTGAGAAGCCGTGAATCAGGCGTGAGAGGAGGGAGAGCTACCAGGCCCCCAGTACGGGTGAGAGCGCCAGTGGCGGAGTGAGAGGAGGACCCGTCCCCCTCCGGGCTGTGACAAGGTAGCTGAATGAACCGTAATGGAACACCTGCGAATCTCTCGACGTCGGGAAAATGAAGACGTCCCTATCAGGTAATAAGAAGGGAACTTATTTCTTCTTTCCTCTGGAACTGATGAAGGAGATGTCACCCAACATTCAGGACGTGTTCTTCCATTCACTGATTTCCCTGTATCATTTTTTGGGATATAAAGCAGTGGTTGGTTGAGAGGAGATGTCCATATTTTAAGACTAGAGAAGGTGGGCTACAGTACATTCCTTATCAGCTTGGGAAAAAAAACCCACAGACACCAATATGATCTAAGCTGAGGCATCAGCTTAGAGCAGAGACGTCACGGAGCAAGCATAAGTCCTGGAAGTGTCAGGTACACCAGCGCGGGGGAAAGTGCTGGAATAAGAAGTTGATCCGACGGTGCACTCGGCCCATAAATATATAACTGAGGTCTCGTTCGCCCCGTCAGGTGGAGTGAAGCTTTTCAGGAGAACTGATGTGGCGAGATTCACCGTGGGGAGAGTGTATATACGTGAACCCAGTGAGTGGGAGGAGGAAGAGGAGAAGGAGGAGGATGAGGAGTTGAAGAGGAGGTTGTGAGGGTGAACATGGCGTAGGGCAAGGAGTGAAAAGAATCGTAGGGGAAGGGGAACGTTACGCCAATGTATCTAAAGGAAATTTAACGCTGGGGTTCCTCCATAGAGAAGGAACTCGACGTGTAGTCCATCTCTCTCTGGCCAATGTATGGAAAGTGGAATCAGGTCGAACACGATTACGAGTCTGACTTGAAGCCGTGAGAGTATAGTAGCTTCTGTTGTTATAGTGTAATCTGGGTGGATAACACCGTAGAGTTTTGGATCGTGAAATATTTCTAAGTCCGTATACTTTTACGTATTTGTGAAACTCTTTTGGTTCGTAATTACCTTTCTTTATGTAATTTCCAAATGATTTAGTAAGACAATGAACTTCCAAAATCACAAGACGCTATAGCATTCCTATTTGCCTTATGTCTTCTCAACTTTCCCATAATCATAGTATTTCCAAGAGCTATTCGAGAAACCTGCCTCCTATATTTCTTCCAACTAAAACTCGTACATCCCGTCGACTGTCAAGTCATACGCTCCTTCCTGTATATCCCGCCAGCCAACCTAAAGTCAATAGGCATTTTGTTGTGACAGTGAAATACGGGCTGGTAAGTCCCTAGGCATATTATGTCGGTAAAATAAGGGTCGTTCACTCTTCTGAATTTAGATGTGTCGGTAAAACTGAGACTCGTAAGTCAACGATAGACTTTCTGTCGTGTTGGTGTTAAATGCTGAATCGAACTTTGACCGTGAAAACTGTTCGTTATGTTCATTATGTCAGCTCCAGTAAAGAGTCATTCACTATTAATCTTTGTCAGTCAGTTCGAGTTCCTCATTTCCTAAATGTAATGGGCTGTAATCATGATATGATATTTTGCATTTCTTGTCCTGCCTTTCACAGTTCCAATACACGTCTCTTGAGTTGAGTGAAGAGCTGTTTGGGCCCACGCTTAAGACTCGTGGTAGCCATTGAGGAAAGCTTGGAAACCCGCTTGCCAGTCATGAGGTCTTTACGATCTGTCGAGGGTTTGGCAACATTTGTTGTGTCTCTCTCTCTCTCTCTCTCTCTCTCTCTCTCTCTCTCTCTCTCTCTCTCTCTCCTCCTTTGCTAAAGCACAGACGAACATACTCCTCCCCCACCGACATACAGTGGTGTACCGGCCTCTCCCCGAAGTCACAGATCGCGATAATCTGACACCGCCACCAGCCCTGACACGTGACACTGCAAGCTATGACACTGCGGGCTCCGACACCACCACCCTTTACACTGCAAAGTTATGACACTGCGGGCTCTTGACACCGCCCTAAGCCCTGACACTGCGGGTTATGACACCACCACCCTTCACACTGCAAGCTATGACACTGTGGGCCTCTGACAACGCCACCGCTTGACGCTGCAAGTTATGACACTGCGGGCTCTTGACACCGTCCACCGCCAGCCCTGACACAGCCATCCCTGACACTTCCTAACGCCCATCCCATGGATAAATTTCACACAATCAAGTCAAACATTTCGGGGGAAGAAGTTACCGCTGATTTGTTTGCAGAAGACTCCCGTGTCCCCGCTGGCGTGAGAAATCACCTTCCCTTAAGCGACAATATATATATATGCCACCTCCTCTCCTCAGCTGACCCCTCCAGCCAGCCTCCTGGGGAAGGAGTGGGCTGTCTCTCTCTCCCGAGGTCTTCTGTGTGTGTGTGTGTGTGTGTGTGTGTGATGGCTCTAAGGATGTGAGACGAGGTGAGCTAATAGAGATCTGTGTGTCTCGCTTCTTACGTATTATAGGACGTGTGTGTGTGTGTGTGGGTGGTTCTCTTGACGGCGTCTTTCGAGCGTTATTTATTAACGTTACGGGATTATGTGACGTTTGTAGTCGGGGTTTTGTGTGACGCTGGTGGATTATGTAACGTTTCAATAGTGGTGGTGCTGGCGATTGATGAATTATGTGACGTTTGTGTAGCGGTGGTTTTCATAGGATGCTGCGTGACGCTACAGAATCACGTGACGTTTGTGGGTTGGTGACGATGTCCATCGCGTGACGGTTTAGAGCAATGCTTCGTTGTGTCATCCCCTCCCACATCTGAGTCAACCTCCCATCCCATCCCATCCCACTCCATCGCCCTATCGTCAGCCCTGCGTCCTGTCGTTTTTCATTTCCTTCCTCTATCCTTCATTCTACCTATCCTGAACCCCTCCTTTCATCCAATCCTCTCTCTCTCTCTCTCTCTCTCTCTCTCTCTCTCCCCCTATGACCTCCACCTCCTTATCTTTTCACCCTAGGACGTCTGTCCTCACTCCTCCTTATCCTCTTTGAATCATTGGCACACCTTCTAACTTTTTAAGCACACTAATCTTTGAGTTTTCTGGTGTCTTCCAGTACCACAAGCAGCCTCGAGAGGACCCCCAGTTTGGTCTGTTGCTGTTTTAATTCTATTGTATTCTCCTCACCTTCTCCGTGAAACCCTCCCAAACACACACACACACACACCACACACACACACACACACACACACATACACACACACGCACGTACACAGAGGCTCAGGCCCTTGACCTAGCCTTGGTATGACAAGCTGGTATGATCACGTTAGGGGATTTCAGAGATACGTCTACAGTCTGGTATGATTCCTGAGAGGGAATTTCTGGCTACTCGAAAGGATGAGTGAAAGTCCCTCACTTGGGGATGCGTTTCAGCACGGCAGTAAATGCCAAGGATCTCAGAACGATAACGCGGGATGGTAGAATGCATTTTCGTATACTGAAAATAGCCACAAATGCCTCGGAGGAAGAGAGATAAAGAGAGAGAGGAAAATAACATGGCATTATTACTTTATGAAAAAGGGAGGTTGGCTCTAGAAAGATTTTCAAAAGAGCTTGAGATTATCTAAGAAATTTACGAATGTTATGACCAGAACCCCGGCCATTACAGTGCACGTGTTTTTTCAACATACAGATATCGTGCAGTATGTAATACAACTACTTACAGGACTGATGCCGTAGAAGATTTAAGGTCATTTGGTCATAAGGGTGTTTTTTTTTCAAGACTCGAGTGTATAGCACTTTCTTACTATCACGCAAAAGTGGTGGAAATCTCTGCAAATAGTTAGAAACACCGTATCTTCGATAATTCCTTTGATATTTCCTCTCAAACGCTAACAGTTGATCATGAGCTGTCTAAGAGCCCCCCTCCCTCACATTGTTCTAAGTGGTCCATTTCCATTCCCTGTCCATTCCGCTGGTTTGCTTCCCTCCACTTAGGACGGCAGAGCGTTCATAGCCTCCTCGCACAACCACGAAGCCAGATTGCTATTATCATGTATAACCCCAGGACCCCTATTCATGGAGCACTCTCAGCTTCGAGGCTGGGCAACAGTCAGAGACAGGGAAGCGATGGACCCCTACGGAGCAAAGAGTTCCCAGATAAGATTGTATTGTCTCTCGTCCTTCTGTGATGAACGGCCTCGCCGAAGGGGTGCACTTCTTCACTCGCGTTGTTACCGCAGGTAAGCGGAATCCGGTACTACCCAAGAGCCAGAGGTATCCATAAGCAAACCTAATAGACTGACATCACCCAACGCGGACTGAGACGAACTTAAAATCGATCACGTTTCGATAGTAATGCCTCATGTACATGGAGGGTGTACAGTTTTCTAGGTCTTGAGGCAGTTCTGAGATTGAACAATTTCATGTTGCTGTACTTATTTTGGCAAAGCGAAAGGGTCGAGGCTTTTCAAGGAATCATATAACCGTTGCTTCAACTCTCGTGTCAAAATGTGCTAGTTTATATGGTAGAAGTTTAGCTAAACTGTGTTTTTTTCAGAAATGGAAGACTCCGACAATTACCCAGGGGCGGTTGAACACGGCGCAGATTTTCCGTCTGGTTCGGTTCGCTGTCCACATTGATCCTGCACCAAATAAAGCAGGAGCGTGTATAATTCGGCTCCCACCTCGTAACATAATGTCACAGTCTTTTGTCATTGTGAAGACCTGTTGTTAGCGCGTAACAGCTGCGCTGCCATGATAATGGTGGGCTATTGCGAGATAGATTGTGTTGAGTAACAACAGTCTTTCGGGGTCAGTCCCCAGGCGGCACGTTGTGGTATGTTGTTCCCATCCCTCAACACCCACAAAGTGTTGACCCCCACGTCAAGCGTGTTTGAACCCACGTCAAGCCTGTTTGACCCCACGTCAAGCCCGTTTCTTTAGCTGTTAGATTTGCCTTGTCTGTGTGTGTGTGTGTGGGTATGATACCTTTGCCTTATGACGGCTTTTCTGAGGAGGATTCAGAGCATATCTTATTGATTTTCTGATTCCGTAGGAAGCAACGTGAGAAGGAGTGTACGTGTTGGCGTAAGAGAATGAGATCTTCTGTACGCTGTGTTTAAGGCGTTTGATAATCGAATCTTAGACATGTCAAGGGACACAGTTCTCCTGGACTTTTTCGTCTAACTGGTGACTACAGAACTCGCGATTCATCCCTCTCACGACCCTAAATATGCCTTATTTCTTAGCAGTCAGGAGGAGGATTCGCTACGCCAGTAACAGCCTTTACGATCCTCATCAGTTTGTGAGGCCGTCTCGTTAGGGGTTTCTTGTTGCTCTTCCTCTACGCCCTCACAAGGATTGTATCCCCGTTTTGAAGGCTCAGTCCGTGTATCATAGCACCTCAGGATTTCTGTATAAGTAACCCTACGACAGTAAGAAAATACAGACTGCCTCTAAACAGCATATTGAATCATGTCATTTGTTTAAATATATAAAAAAACGGATCCTACACACACTGCCGTTGCCTGGGGAGAGGATATTAGCCAGGAATTACCATCGCTAGGGGATGGTATGCCGCCGCCACACTCTGTTGTTAGACAAGATTACGTGGACACCCTGCCACAGGTATGTGGTGAATGGTGGCAGCCACCGTGTGACGCTGTGACATAAAGTGAATCTTCCCTTTTTTCTGTTCCGTTTACTGCGCATGTGGTAGGGCATATGAATGCTTGCTCGTATGTATGTGGAGTGATTTAGTGTCTTACGTACATATACAATTTTTATGTGACTGATTCATGCGTATATATGTATGCAGAAGACCCGATGAAGCGTAATTTGCTTGAGTATACGAGAAATACTATTTTCTTTTTTTTACGGAATTCCAAATAACGCAATATCTTCCGGGTTAACGAGAGCCTTGTGTGCCTGGAGCCTGTCCCTTCCACCACGAACGGCAGTGGAATGTATGCATGACGTTCCTTGATCCCCGTTCACACCTCGGGCTTGCTTCTCTTCCTTCTCTCCTCCTCCTCCTCCTCCTCTCTCTACTCAGCCGTTTCTTCTTCTCTCTCTCTCTCTCTCTCCTCCCTCCATCTCTCCCTCCCTCACTGTATCCTGCCTCCATCTACGCAGACTCGTAGTTTAGGATACTCTTGCTGTCTTTCTGTAGCTGTGCCCCGCTGTAGAGCACCAAGTGTTCTGTTATCTGTACATCCCACGTACTCCCATGTATTGTCCTTTCCTATCTGAATTCTATTCCTCTCCTCTTTTTACCTCACCTTCCATTTCTCACTCCACCAACTCCACCTCTCCCCCTCCTCCTCTCTCTCTCTCTCTCTCTCTCCTCTCTCCTCCTCCCATACGGCTCTCCCTCTCATGACCCTCCCCACCCCCACTCGTGAAACGAGGTCGCCTCAGGTGAGGTAGTGTGACCAGATTAGCTTAAGTGAAGAAATTATGACTCCCTCTCTCTTCTTCCTCCTCCAGAATTTCATTTGTGCTTTGTCCTTCCTCACGGTGCATGTCAGTAAATTCATCCAAAAGTAGTTTCTACGTCGACCTAATCACCTCGGAGGTAGTTCAGGCCGGTGAGGGACAAATAGAAAGAAAGACACGAGACGAATCATCGGAATACCTCAGTCTGTGCCTCATTTTGATTTACAGAGAACCCGTTTTCTGAGGAATCGATGAAAGAAGTGATTTACATCAAGACACGAAGTTGATTTACACACGTTTACAGTCTCTTCCTAGGTCCATATGGTTAGTAAATATCAACCATGTGTTACGTACCTCTTATATCTTGAACAATAAGTTTGTAAAATGTGGCTATGTTCTTCCCAAGACTTTTAGCCGTTTACGAGGGCTAGTTAAAGAAGATTCTGGCCAGATAAAATCGCGTATCGATTACATAACACACGGTAAAATCGCCACAGAAATTGCTCTATGAATGAAAACTGTTGCGGAGAGTGGACAATGAAACATACGTAGAGTTTTCCCACACACATCGTATTCTGTCCCCTACTGTCTCCTCCCCTCTGAAATATCTACCGAGTCCCGTCACACTCGTGTGAGATATGAGCTTTTGGGGTATACTTGTGATCTATCGTCCCTATTGTTTGGAAGGTCGATACATTATTCCTACCGGATATTGCGTGTACCACACCCCATCTGTGATAATCCAGCCAGTGAAGACATACGGCTCTATTTGTTTGGTCCCTACGGTCAATACATTGATGGTCAATACACTGACCTTACGGAAGGAAGGAGTATTGACCACCAGGTTAGGGTATTAGAGGTCGTGATAAAGAATTCTTGTACATTTTTCTCTCCGAGGTTTACATGAGTTTACATGAGGAAGACATACAGCAGGAGGCCTGATTGGCCCATGACTGGGTTGTCTGTTAAAAGAAAAAGTTTATCTTGACAAGAAAATGTAATTCCGTGACAAGAAAATGTAATTCCGTGTCAAGAATATGTAATTCCGTGACAAGGAAATGTAATTCCATGACAAGGAAATGTAATTCCGTGACAAGGAAATGTAATTCCGTGACAAGGAAATGTAATTCCGTGTAAAGGAAATGTAATTCCGTGTCAAGAAAATATAATTCCGTGACAATGAGAGGTAATTTCGTGACAAGAAAATGTAATTCTATGTCAAGAAAATGTAATTCCGTAACAAGAAAATGTAATTCCGTGACAAGGAAATGTAATTCCGTGACAAAAAAGTTAATTCCGTGACAAGGAAATGTAATTCCGTGACAATAAAATGTAATTCCGTGACAAGGAAATGTAATTCCGTGACAAGGAAATGTAAGTCCCTGACAAAAAAAGTTAATTTCGTGACAAGAAAATGTAATTCCGTGACAAGGAAATGTAATTCCGTGACAAAAAAAAATAATTCCGTGACAAGAAAATGTAATTCCGTGACAAGGAAAGGTAATTCCTTGACAAGAAAATGTAATTCCGTGACAAGAAAATGTAATTTCGTGATAATCTGTTCTTTTGGGGTCAGGGGTCAAAGATGCGTCAGGTAAGACATCCTTGTCGAATAGAGTTTAAAAATCCCCGATGGTGAGGAGCCTCAACATTGCATATTCCTTTAAGATAATGAAAGAATAGCAATGTAATATTTCACTCACATGGATAATGATTTTAGAGTGATTTACGATCATGACCGGCTATATGCACCGAGATCTCAGAAACAGCTGAAGTCCAGTCACTGCATTTTCGGTTTAAAAGACTTTCAGAGCGAGGGAGATCCTAAGAATCCGTGACTATCGTATCAAGACATTATCTTCGATCCTTTAATCGCTTTCATGACCCACTGAATAGGACGCATCGTCGCGAAAGAGAGAGGACGGTAGTACAAGAACTATTTATAAAGTTTTGCATAAGCAACATC
Organism: Panulirus argus; assembly: GCA_038088735.1. Classification (NCBI taxonomy): domain Eukaryota; kingdom Metazoa; phylum Arthropoda; class Malacostraca; order Decapoda; family Palinuridae; genus Panulirus; species Panulirus argus. The sequence continues at coordinate 11,531 of JAYMFT010068014.1, forward strand.
TAAAAACAAATAACATAGTTAATGGAAAGTCCTTTTCAGGTGTTCGACGCACACGCACACACACACACACACACGTGTGTGTGTGTGTGTGTGTTTGTGTCTATAAAGCATTATAGGGAAATAGAATTTTCTTTCATATCAAGACCATGTGCAAGCCTATCAGTGACGATACAAACAGATTATGACTCAGAGGTGACAAAAGTAATCTATTTTTCCCTTATGTTCCTCTCCAGCGTTCTTGATGCCAGACACACACACCGAGCAGCTGACTCCTGCCGTCTTCTCCATTGCCAAGGAAGCATTTAGTGGTCGGAGGAGAGGCTCAAGCTATGGTTAAAGATTTATAGTGAGGTATTCTGGTCACTTCCTGGTCATGGCGAGGTGATGGGTGATCTGTTACCCACTGAGGTAAGTGGTACTGGAATTTCTTCCTAATTTCGGTATGATTTATCGTCTTCTCTTCAGAGACTTGAAATCTCTTTTATTCCTTATCATCTTCTGTTCAGTTATATATTTTTTTCATGTTCCGACGGGAGTCTCCTGGCTTTGTTTTGGGGTAAATTTTTTTGAGGCTTCGACAGATTATCTCTCAAATGTTATGTCTCTTTGGCTTGGCCGGTGACTGAGTGGGCCATATGTCACTCGACAGACAACTGTGGCCACGTATTTGGCCTGGCCGGTTACCGACTTGGCCATATGTTATTGTGATTACTCTGTGTATGTTAAGAGGAGATTGTTCTTAACACTCGTGTAGACCAGTCTCTTAACCTTATAGTTACGTACCATATCCTCCAAATGATTCTACTTTACTGTTATTGCATAGACCTTGATCTGCTCTTGAAGACTCAAAGTCTTTCGACTGTACATAGATCTTTCCTTATCTTTTAGTTGGGATTTTGATCTGAATTTAGAAATGTGCAATTTTGCCCGCCAAAGATACCGGACTCCGCCTGCTAGTGATCACACCACGAGCGCGCGAAGTCGTCTTCGGCAGCGTTGTACGTATCGTCAGTCGACAGAATGGAATACAGTGTAGCCAAGGACCTCTCTCTTAGTGGAGAGCAGTCTTAGGGCTGCAAAAGCCCCATGAAGGACGTTACTTGAGTAGTTGGATAACAGTTAATGCTTTCTCACCGCTATTACAGTAAATGCAAATTTGGCCCTGATTTTCTAAGCCTGAAATTCTGTTACTGTAGGTATAAAGGCATCATATTGTCCATGGAACTCCTGGTGAAGAGAACAGGATACTGTATAATACCACAGAATTCTGTAAGATACTACACTGTAGGGTGCTGTGGGACAATACTCTGGACAGTCTGAAACGAAGTTGGTGTCTTCTGGAACGCCTCTTGGTTTTGTCTGGACTTGGGCGGCTTTGCAGTCAGTACCTTTGATGTGGCGAACGAGAAGGACTTCGTGACTACAGCCGCAGCAGACGAGGCTCACAGGAACCGCAGCAAATACTCACAGGAACCGCAGAAATATTCACAGGAACCACAGTAGATATTTGCACAATAGATACTCATGGACCTCTGTGGTGTAGCGGGTTTATTGTTGCTGACCATGACGCATCCACGGGCCGCCCGGGAATGTTTCCTGATCTAGGTAATTAAAGTTTATTCTGAAATTTGTCAGAATACAGATTATCTCCTCAAAATTTCTCCTGATGTAGAACTCTGGCGACAGGTTGGGAGTGATATGTGTGCGCTTTCATGTGCAGAGATGGTGTGCCAATATCGTCTGTCCTTAAAAAGAAAAATTGCACTGAAATGAGCGTCACCATTTGACCCACATAGGCCTTTTACTTTTCATTTTATCGCAAATGATTTCTCAATAGCTGTTCGACGCTTGGTTGAATATAAGCCTGCTTTTGTAGCCGCTGAAACAATATGTAGCATAAGCAAAACCGGTAAATCTCTCTCATTCTGGGAAATCATTCATACGAACTTCATTAACATTTGCTGAAACAGTTGTATTGTGTTTTGTAGATGATTTTGCAACGCCATTTCGCATTTGGCTCACCACTGTATTGATACGGTAGGAAGGGATTTCACAACGCTGTTGCAAGCAGCAGTGCGAAACAACAGGGAGCACTGGCAGCCTAACCCAGGCATGAGCGAGAGCTGCCACGAAGAGAATACTTGCCTGGAACAGCAAGGAGCATCTCCCTCCCTCCCTCTCTCGCTGGAGCACGGAACATGCTCCTGATGCAACTTAGGGACCACCCAACAAGGGCAATCGTCGCTGGAGGGCAAGAGAGGATTATAATTGGTCGTTGTTGCCTCCTGGAACCATGGCCGGATTAGCTCGCCTTTGATGGCGTATCGATCTGGAAGGCTCGATTGTGATGAGGGGTACAGGGAGTCGAGCTGGCGATGGTGTATGGCGGAGTGACGATGGCGTGGCCATGGCGGCGTGAATGGTAAAGGAATATGGAACAGATATGGTACATATGCTATGGTGAGGGAAGGAATATAGAAATTTTAGTATGGTGTGGTCATGGTGCGTGAATGATAGAAGTATTACATGCTTCTTTCATTTCTTTTTTTTTTTCCTTTTCATCCAGAAGACATTCTTTTCTTTCTTCTTTCTCCCAGACATCAGGGGAATTGTAATAGAATATATTCAAGGAATTTATCAATCTGGAAATAGAGACTAGTGGGATCTGAGGGCGTGTGGGGTCCCACACAGGTACACACACACACACACACACACACACACACACACACGTCATTCCAACTTGAGGGCCTAATAAACATGAATATGTAGCCAAGGGCCGTCTATTACGGGAGAAGGAGAGGAAGGGGGCGAGAGAAGCGCTCAGGGCAAACACAGCAGGAGGTAATAGGCTGCTTCTTAACGACGTGGGAAACAGACGTATCAAATGGCTATAATCCTTGATGATAATCCATCTTTTTTTTTTCTCTTTCGTATATAGCACTGAACATGCACATTTTTCATTACTGTATGTGATATCATTTCTCTTACGGGTATATTCCCAGCTCATTGGGTTGTAACTGGAGTGAAACGTTACGTTGTTAGTCTTAGATGATGAATAACAGGACAGTTTTATTCATTAGAGAATGTATGTTATAGATTTTGATGTCTTCCTTCAATTAATCAGCTACTAGAACAGAATATAT
>JAYMFT010068025.1:0-14672 GCA_038088735.1 Panulirus argus
ATTTATAAGCTAGTAAGTTTTGACGTGGAGTCACTCTTCACATTTGTTCCAGTGGACGACTTGTTGGAGATTATATCTGAAGAACTTGGTAAGCACGGCCTTCCCTTGTGTCCGGCCACTATCATCGAACTAATGAAGCTATGCATCAAGGACTGTAAGTTTGTTTTCAGAAATGAGTACTATCTACAGAGATTCGGCTATTTCCCAGCATCATGCTAACAGGAATTATATGGTTTCGTGTAGATGACGTAATTTGCATATGGCCGAACGATAAAGACATCGGTGATTTTCTCACTAGACTCAAGAGGCTAGTTACTTCAGTAAAATTTACCTGAGAAGAAAATGAGGGTGTCTTGCTTTTCTTGGATGTCGTGGTGAACAGGCATATAAGTTCAAGTTCAGCATTTTCAGTAAACCCACAAGTGTCGGCTCAAACATACATTTCTACTCAGCTCACCAAGATAAAGTAAAACAGTCAATGTTCACCTTAATGTTTCCTCTTGAGTACCGCATTTGCAATTCAGAATTTCTTGATGGTGTAATCGGAAAAAAATTCATAAAATTGCATCATCCTTAACGTAGCACAAGACCTTCACTGACAAATCTTTGTATAGCGCCAGATATATATTTTTCAACTCATGAACCAAGGAACCTTATGGCACTAAAACCCTTCTTGTATTACTGTATTACAATTTCCTACAACTACCCCCAGCAACTTAAGGAATTTGAGAGCAGCTTTACATTTAAGAACAGCAACACAGTGAGAAAGTTGCTTATAAAAAGAAAATAATCGTCTGAAAATTCAAATTGTTGTGCTTATCAGATGTCATGCCAAGGACTGCAACAAATTTTACTAGGGACAAAGTGGAAAAGAACTGAATTTAAGAATATAGCTGCCCCAGTATAGTGTTCTTTACGGGCAGGAGACCAGTGCTCTGTTTGAGCATATGCGAGACTTCGAACATCCTGCTGATTAGAACAACCTACAGAAAATTATGTGTTGTCATTCAGGTACAGACAGAAATATCAAAGAATCTAGCAGTATTAAGCACAGCATTGTTAGTAATCTCAACACTAATCTAGGGATGTACAGATTAGCTCCCTTCATCATCAAAATATACAAGACTGTGAGGTAATCCATGACCCGACACTTGACATGAAGACTACCCGATCCTTGCCTGTGGTCACATGACACGTGGTTTTGGTCACTCGAACCAAGCCTTTGGTGACCCGCCCTCCAGCAGAGGACGTCAGGTCAGCGACTGCTTTCTTAGTTTTGCCACATTTCAATAGAGATTTCAATTAGATGTTATCCAATTCATTCATTCCTTCATTCATGTTTATGGTGCTGTTACCTTTGATAAGAGTGGATTCAACAATAAGCTTTCCTATAAGTGGCACAAAAGGAGTAAAAAATTCTTATGTGGAGTCAACATTTTCTACTTAAAAAATAGTGATGAATCTCATAAAAATATATACTTGTGCTTAAGTGCTACCATTCATGAAACATTTAATTTAGTTAAAATACAGATGAAATTATTTCTTTTTCTCTCTGGATAAAACCAGTTAAGCGCATCATAAAACAGTTTTGACAGGTTTGCAATACAGAGCCTGAATTTTCAAAGTAATGCTTCTTTCAACAGAGCTTACATTCTAATTATATATCTTTATCTCATTTCATTATTTCATTTCTAAAGGCGTGTGATTTCATCTGTGAACTCCACATAACATGTAGGTAGTACGAGTCATCTGGATATATATCTCGAAATAAAGAGATATATTTATAAGATAAATCTGTGTGATCTAATACCTTCCTTTGTTTTTCTGTTTTTGTTGCTATATGGACCGTGCGTTAATCTAGATGAACAAGTCCGACGTACAAGTGATTATCTGTAGCCATTAATTGGTAGAGGGAGATAAAAGAATAAATGAATATATGAATAGAGAGATATATATGTATGCAAAGCGAGACGAATATACATTTAGGGGCTGTACATTTCTGTTCCCCCCGCACCCCCCCATATAAATTGGCAATGGAGTTAATGATAATATACAGATAGATAGTGTGCAGCGAGATTGAAAGAGAGAGAGAGAGAGAGAGAGAGAGAGAGAGAGAGAGAGAGAGAGAGAGAGAGAGAGATTTAATGGTGCCCAAATGCAATTCCACCAGATACGGACTGTAAATTATTTCCGGGACTGCGAGTCAACATAGTAATAAAAGCAGAACGCATATATGTGTTGCGTACTAATGCGGAGAGGAGGTTCATGGGGACGAAATACAATCCTCATTGACAAAGTTAAGTGTTCCATCTCTCGATATTTTAAGTGGAATTATCAACACTGAATCTGGGTGATTCACACGGAGGGCAAGTGAAATGAACAACATTGAAAACTGAATAGTTAACGACAGGCATACCAATCAGCTTTCGAGTTGCTCATTTTCGACAGTTTGCGAGGTGGGTTCGGCCAGTATGCTCACAGTCAGGACGAAAATCAGCGTCACTATGATTGCACCTTAAGCTTGCGATAAGTAAGTACACGTGCCCTTTGAGGCATATCCTACTGACGTATCAAAGTTGTTCTAGGGAAAAAAATGATCGTATTATTTAATCGTATCCTGAAGAGCATGAATTTCATGAGATGTGATGCGACTCCTGCTTATTCATGGATGATGGTACTGAATATATTACACACACGTACTCATGCACACATGTAAGGAATCATTCAGCAAGGTGCTCCCATCATACACTGAGACAAAACTAGAATATGCTTCCCAAGATTGGTCACTGCACTTTGAGGAGCACAAAGAACTACCAGAGAAGGTTTAGAGGAGGGCAATGAAGATGGTACCAAGGTTAAGAGAGCTGATTTACAGGGAAAGGCTAGGGGCCATTGATTTGCCCACCATGGATGACAGAAGAGTAAGGGGTGACCTGATCACAACCTTTCAAGTTTCTGAACTAGCTCAGCGACGATGACAGTGATCAGTTCTTCGAAAAACATAGGGATAAAGCAACGAGAGGACTTAACATTAAATTAAGCAAGAAACTTGTCAAAAAAGAATGTGTTAGGAAGTGCTCTTATAGTATAGGAGAGGTAGAGGAGTGAAATATAGTGACTGTAGACATGGATAATGCAGACAACATACAGGAATCTAAAACGCTGTATGATAGAGAATGTTCAAGAGATGGGGCCCCACAAGTGTACAACTCCTTCCCCGTATAATACAAATGGGTAATTGCAAATAATTATTACATGAGGACGTTAACGTACACAGCTGAGGTAGGTATTCAAGTTTTACGAAATCATTGTCAAATAAAGGTGCATGTCTGTGTACAATGGATTCACTCCACACATATGGAAGCGGATTAGTGATAAAAGAACGATATAAAATGTGATATCAGCAGAAAAAAAAATCCCCATATGTAATACTCTCGAATGGTATCAGCTGCCTAATAAACCTGCCTCAGTCAGGCTGTGATGACAGAAGATAAATCAGTGGATTTCTAAGTCCAAGTGGGGCAGGTGTAGACGAGAAGTTATGATAGAATCTTGAATGTTAATAACATAAGATGAAAAAAAAAAGAAAAATAATCGTATATCCGCATTCTTTAAAGAATATGCAAGTCGCCCGGTATCAAAACTCCGAAATTTTAGCATTATAATATTTATCATATAAAGTGAAACAGTAAAATGCATAGAAAACAAATGAGAGATGAGAAGCGCTTCCACCTCCATTGTCTCAGATTTTCTCAGATTCTCACTGTCTCAGAGGCTTGGACGTAATCTCTCGCATTTACAGTGTCTTGATAAAGTATTTTTCCTGAATGAGAAATAATCGGAGGAATGTCTGATGCACCTGTTCATGTGTATATACATGTATCAAGTTCTCCCCATCAGTCTCGAAGGATTCAGAGAGAAAGATCAACAAACGCACTTATTTAGAGTTATGACGTTGCATTATTCCCGAGTAAGTGAAAATACAGCAAAAAAAATGACATTCCTGGATATGACTGATGGACGGCATAATTTCTGCAGTTTTCATCAGGTTCCATTCACCCTCCCGTGGTGGTGTTGCTTGCCTAAGACATTATGATTCCAAGTCGTTTGTATACTGTTGCCTTTGAGAAAGGAGCTGACGTTACTCAGCACGTCTCCACCTGCACTGCATTGATCTGTAAATCTACTCAGTTCGGTAAATTCGTCTTCATAAAAGACATGACAAAGGAAACAACATAAGAACAGAATCACTTCTTTGTTTCACGTGCAAGAGGAGACCGACTCAGGTCGGAGGAAAAACAAGGCGGAGAGGCTCAAGGTACGGAGGGCGGACACGACCCAGACAAACGGAAATTAGAACGAGAGGACCCGAGGACGACTGGATACAAGGAGGAAGCAAGCCAGACCCTGGGAGCAATTGCCCTCATATGGAGGGAGGGAGGGATGGTCCTGTGAGAGGATAGTGGGCTCGTGGTCGACGCTGCCAGATTAAGATTACGGGACCTAAAGTTCTGATAAAATTGAGTCAAAGGTAAGATCAAAGTTGGGATAAAAAATCTTGGACTTTGCTGGAACATCTTGATCTGACACTATGTCAACTGTTCGCTGTTTACAGCTAAACTTTACATGAATAATGCCACAAGGAATGCATATATACTGGATGGATCTTAACTTTCATATTTCAAGAAAACACAAACTTTATGCTAATGTGGCTGAAATGACGTAATGCTGTAATTAAGCTAAATCGTAGGGGTTCAGGAGCGACCACTGGTCTCATGCAAGCAGTTTTTGAGATTACTCGCAGTTACCCATGTTAGTCTGGCACCCAGCTGTCGATGTAACAGAGGTACTGAGATTTTCTAGAAAGTTTATCTCGCTACCTAATACATATATATCGTAGCCGCTACAGGGAACTGCCGTTTGTCGCTGGACTTAATTGCTAGCGACTACTGAAAGGTATGAAATCGTCAATATATTGCTTACCTGCAATATAAAACAACATGTATCGCTAGTTTGCGTGTTGACTGTTCGGTCTGCCACTCTGAATGGATATTTTGTCATTCCTCTTGAACACAGAAAGTCCGCAGAAGTGGAAACTGTTGTCCACTAGACTCATCTCATTGATCATGCTATAGCGCCTCTTCTCTCTGATTCAGAAAACGGTATTATTAAACAATAGAAATTCAGAGGGTGCGGAGGAGGTGAGGAGTTGGAAGGCACCGAGAAATAAGAATGGTTGAAGCAGGAAGAATGAGGAGCTAGTGAATGAGGGAAGGAGAGACTGAAGATTGAAGAATGAAGTGAGTCAAAGAGTTAATGAGTTAGGCTCATGAAGAATGAGGTAGAGAGGATGCGTCTAGTTACACAAAGAGGCAATGGGAGTAAGACGATTACTGTAAGGAGTGAATAAAGTAGGATGTGGTGGAGATGTGTTGGGGGAACATAGGTAGAGGAAATGAGGGATTATGAAGGGAGGGAGTGTGGCAAAGTGCGGACTGTGCAATTCAAGGTACCTGTACACACGTTGCCGTGCCTCTCCTTACGGAACGTTTCGCTTCTGCCAATCCTATTTCGGGCCCCCAGAGGTACAGAGCTAGCACGTTTTTCGTTCCTCATTACAATGGAATCTGATGACGGTGTTCACTAATTCCATGGTAAAACAAGCAGTCTATGCCGTTTCCCTGGAATCTTCCATTGTAAGGAAGACAGACACACGGCCTCACACAAGACTTATCGAGGGTACTAAAATTCCTGAGCATTTTCATGGAAACCTGAAATGATATTCCTTTGCTTTCATGAGTATATATAAGCACGTTGCTACTGCAATACGCACATAAGATATTCCACGCAAGATAAATGTAGGTATCATTTACATCTCATTGTTAGTTCTTCCAACATTAAAGGTAAAACATACAAAGGAAAAGGAATAAGATTTTGTCTTTCACTCAAAAAACATGACTCATGCACAGTAATTATGGTGAAACTGAGGTGTATATGAAGAAACAAATGTTATTAGTGCTTTCTACTTAAAACCCTGTTTATTTTCTTTGTTGATGCTTTGGAAATATTTGATGGAGAAAAAAAATGGCCACTGTAAATTCGCCTAAGATATTCTTATATAAAGTTAACAAGAATATTCTTTTAACTGAGGAGTTTTTGTGTTAATATACATTAAAAAGATTCTCTAAGGATGCGGAAAGTTATGGTGAGGAAATTAATGCCGATATTCCATGACTTTTCAGAAGATGACGAAACAATGTCAAAGTCTTCTGTCCATTTTAGAAAGTTGAATACTTCAAAAATAGCTCCCGACTTTAAAAAGACAGACCATTCTGATCTCATTCAGGTACTCTGACTTCTTACAATATTTCCCTAGAACTCATTTTCAAGATGAATCCTGAATCCCATCGTCTCCTCCCTAATCAGCAAAGTCGTTTACAAGACAAGATCGACTGGTGACGTCAGTTCCTATATGTAGAAGCTTCAGTCATCCTCTCGTAGATATTTGTCAGAATCTTATGTAGCAGTCTTTATATTTTATTACCTTCTAAGGGGCTGCAGCCACCTGAGACGACCAGAAACGCCGGTCGCAGTCAGTGTTCCCTCGCTCTCCAGAACAATTTCATTCCCAAGTCAGTAAAGTCTTGCGACGCCACAAACGTCTAGCATTACACCTTCGGTCTGAACCTCTCCCTAAGTTTTGTGCCTAATTGCCTTAACCTCGGGATTTTTGCAAGATTTATCAATTTCCTTCCGAGGATATTTTCATTAGCGCCAACATTGCATACTTAATGAGGCTCCTGAGCTGTGAAGGTACTTCGGTAGATCGAGTTATTGGCCGCTATAGGCATGCGCTCTAACTACCAGGTGTAGGACAACGGGATTCGGTCCGATTGAAAGTAAGCTTTGTCCTTTGGATACCAATAACCTCCTTTGTTTAGTCGAGTTTTATCCTTGTTTATTTTCACTGTAATCGTCATTCCAGGTTTCATACTCTAATGAGACATTTTCACAGTTGTGATGTATGGTAATATAGTTGGGACTTGGAGGCTATTTAGAATGACGACGTGAAAAAGTCTTTACTGTAGAGGAGGCATTTCAATCAAAGCCTCTTAGGATGATATGGTTATGTAGACCTTATGGCAGATGATGCGCTGGCCAAGATGATACGGTAGAAGGTACAATTAAGGGGAGGTATATCACGGAAGAAATAAATAATTGCAATGTGAGAACTGATTTGGGATAGTGATATCTTTGAAGATGCTAGGGTAATGAATAGGTATAAGATCCAATGGAGTCATTCTATGAATAGAGTTGGTGTGAATGGAGACGGTGAATCAGCTTACTTTGTAGAGCGAAAAGTTAGAAGCCCTCATTGTGGAAGTCCATGATTCACTTTGACACAGGCACTGGGCGAACGTGTGCGTAGGTGAAGTTGTGGAGGCTGTATGTACCTAATCCACCCCCATTAAACCAGAAACGGAGATATAATAATGGATCAATTATTTGTTCATTAGTAAAGCTCACCAAATATAAACATTTATTTCACACTTAAAAAAAAATATTATGTCAAGAACCTGTCAAATCAGATTATAAGTGAAGTATGATATAAGTATATGACAGCGGGGTATCACTTTTACTTATGATGTAGATAGAGTACAGGGTAGCTATTGCAAAGTTTCACGTTTTTCTTCCTTCTTTCCAGCTACACTCTTAAGATGGGGACCACATCTATTGAAAAGCAGTGCCAAGTTTCAGTTTAAATTGTTCGCCTTTAAGTGGTGAGTTGATGGGATTCATGATCGACAAATAACCTTCTTCCGACCTCCTCTCCTCATTCTGTTGTCTTATCTCCAGATCGGTCCATTTCCGTAATTACTGACGGATCAAATCTCTCCCTCATCCATCAGCACCGGTGTTCCATAAAGTTCTGCTCTGTCTCTCGCCCTATTCCTCCTTTTCATCAGCGACCTTCCTTTTACAAAGAATCCAATTTATTCACATATTCATGACTGCTCTACATTCCACGTCTTCTCCTGCTCACTCAAATTCACTTTTCGTCTCAGCTAATTCTTTAAATCTGGAGCCTTAATTCAATGGCAAAAATCAATTCTCTTCTTCTGGATGGTTACTTCAGTCATCAATGTGGGACTGATTAAACTTAGTATGAGGTAATGATCTTATATCTAAAGCAGTCTAGCTTATCATCTCCATTAGTCTGACTTAAAACCTTAGCACGCCTTTCCTACACTACTCTTTTAGTTCTGCATCCTTCTTCTTTTGATTTTACTGCAGTATCTGTTCTCGGGGCTGGCTGGTAACCGCTTACGCCATTATTTAGGTTACACAATACTCGGCATATAGTGAGTAGCAAAACTACTGTGTGGTCACTAGTAGGTTGGGACGTTGTGATGTCTGTATCTTTCCCTTTAGTGCTCAACTTTAGATCTCTTTCCTTCTCTTAATACCAACTTCGACATCGATCTTTCGCGTAACAACACTTAGTATCATTCACTATTTTCTGTCACATCATTTCGCCTCGATGAGATAATCTGATCCTGACTGAAACTTTTGGGAGGTTTTCCCTAAAAGAAGAAGTAATGCACTGTACTTTGGGATTGGGATAAACAATCCCAGTGTCCAAAAAGTCATGAAAATTAATATTCGTAGAAATCTATCGAATCCATGCACGGAAGTGATGTCTAAATCTAGTTCAGTACAGTTGTATGACATCCAATGAAGACGAAATACAAGGCAGAAATACATACACAAAGATAAATAAACGAACAGACACAAAAACGGACAAACAGACAGGAAGAGATCACCAAACCCACCAATGCACAACCCCACAACACACACACACACGCACACACAGACGGAGCCCTACAATAAGGTAATTACACAAAATAACCACCAAAGCTGGAAACAGACACACACACACGCAGGCCAGTTACCGGTTCAGTAATACGTCACAGTAGACAGCGGATTGTTGAAGTATCCCTGGACTGAAATGGTAAGGCTGGATGACGTAGAAATTAAATGAGATGATTACCTTTATGTCATGGAAGCAGACCGTCGCTTCGTCCGCGAGAGATATATAAAATTACATCCAGTTGATGTGCCGTCGATCACACACTGCACTGATGGACTAAAGCAGTAACGAGACTAGGAATCTTACCACAACAGCACTAACCTGTGCGGGGAAGCAATTAGTGATCTAAATGCAGGGAAGAAATCTTGTTACCCTGCCGCTCTACAACTCCGGAAACAGTTAGACGTCAGCGAAAGGTTAAAGCTGTTTAAAGAAGCAGAATCCTATTTTTTCCCCGCACTAGTCACCTCTCATAATGAAGAAACAGTTCAACTTATCGACAATCGCTTCACCACCATCTGCCGGAAACTTCCCCACCATAACACGACCTTCCCTCCGGCTTATCTTCCAGCCACAACACCGGCTAAGTCTGGACAATAGTCTGAACTCGCCAGAACGTTACAAATTTTCAAGGTAAAACGCCCTGCTGCACCTACTGACTTGATTATGAAAATCTACACTGTTATCCCCTGAATTACACTAACTTCTTTGCTCCATCATCATTGTTCCCTCTATCAGTTATACTGCCGCATTTTTAAGAAGGCTTCATATGTCTCTCTCACTAAGTCTCAGCGAGGCTGCTATAGAAGTTTTTACTCATGAATTATCGTAATATGACAACAATATTTCCTTTAAATGGTAGTAGATATCTGAAAGTTTATTTCATTTTAATGATAGATTGAAGAGCGGTATTATACTCTTAATGTATTAACTGAGAAATATATGCAATAACACAAATCATCGATAAATTTTAAGTAGTATTAGAGATAGGGTTGCTGCAAAATAGCGTCGATGTGGGATATGGACCGAGAAATGTAATGAAATAGTTTAGGGTGCCTTTAGTGAAAAAAAGTTGGTGGCACGTCAAGAAACCCACAATCTCTCAGTGAAATCCCAGTTTACTCACCGAGAGCTCTGTGTTAAGTTGGCATTACACCGACGCTCAGAAGTCTGATATCATGAAGACTTCCTCTGCCACCTACTACTTCGTCAGTTCCCTGGACTTACGGTATCGAAACCTATAGAGATGCTTGACCTCTATGGCCATCACCTTCATTGATATCATCAATGCTCTCGACCCAGTCAAATTAAAACATAGTCATCATAAAGCCATCAACTTTAGGGCGGGAGGAAGTCGTCTAATTCCATGACTTGCAGATCTCCTCAGTAAGTGTCGTCTGGCTTCATCCTTTCCATGGACCACTTCCACCTTCCAGTTCCTCACATGAAGCGTCCCACAGGGCATGAAAATACTTCATACCTGCACACCCTTGTAGTTTAAGTCCTGATGGATGCGTCTGCTTGATAGAAGTGCACACTGACCATTCTACCGTTGGTGTATAAGGACAGGGCTGACCACAGCTCCTCCGACTACATCGCCCTGTAAAAGCTAGACCAGCGCCAACGCCGCCATCAAACGGAAGAAGCCCTTGGTTATACAATTTAGCCTCCAAGTTGTTCAGTCCACCAAGCATCGTGGTGTCGCTAAGGGAGATAAACAAAATTACTGAGGGCTCTTCAGTGCTATCAACGACTTCTCCAGCTCTCGTCTCTACGTTCTTCGTAAACTCAAGACGCACTGCGCCTGAACCAAAGGACGCTACCTCTCTCAGACGGGAAAAGACATACAGGTTTAAATTACTATTATCGTTATCATTATTATTATTATTATCATTATCTATGTATCATAATCATTACTATATTACAATTATCATTATTGTTATAGTTCTTAGTATTATTATTGATATTGTTATCATCACACGTGCACACACATACGGTCAAATAAACAAACAAACAAAAAAGAAAGGAAGACAAACAAGCGATGGAAAACTTTAGATCAAAAAGTTTTTCAATGACAGGGAATTCGATTCGTCGAGTGTGGATCCACATGGCACAGTATGACATGGAGGTATAAGCTCTTAGGATGTGTTTAGTAGAACAACCTGTAGCAACATCACGACGAACACAATAAAATCATAAAAGAAAATAGACCAGCTATTCTGGATCTCATTTCTACGGAGGATAGGTTGGGTAGAAACCCACTTGAGTAAAGTGGTCACGCAGTTCTCCACTCAGAGTTATATTCAGTAAGGAAATAACAATACAGTCCAAATGCCAGAAGAGAAAATTTGGAGGAAACTTTATTCAGATGATGAATTTCCTTACGAATGTAAAATGGGACATGCACTTCCATAGAGAGTATGTATAGTGTAATAAGAGACTCTGTGGGGTCTAGAGTGAGGAACTCATTGATAAGAGCCAGTGATGGAAGACTGAGGGAGGGGGAGAAAAATGAATGGAAAATGGTTCAGTGGATGTCAAGAGGCAAAGGAAAGCAGAGATGTACAATGGGGAAGACCTACAGACTACAACATCCAGGTAGCATTTGAAAAGTACGAAAAGATCTGGGATTAACATAACCATATCAAAATAAGAAACGATAAACTGATGGATATTCGTTAAAAGCACTTTAAAAAACAAATATAAAACCGATAAGAATTTTAGATAAACAACTAAAGTTCTTAGAAATGAAATGTCAAATTCGACAGCTGGCTAACACAGCAAACGGCGATCAAATATTAAAAAAATATTAGATCAAAAGACATAATTCGACCAAATGATTGAGAGGAGAGGATAAGCGAAACAGCAAAAGATACATATGGGGAAGCTGAATGTTATATGATTCAAAATGTATTCACAGCTAAAGGACACGATACCTCCAACATTAGTACCTAGAAGGATTTAACAAGAGTTTCACGAAAGCACTAACATCGACGAGTGAGATAAGAGATGATTTAAATCCGTATGAGGAGCATCATTCCAGTGATGTCTGTCTTTACGTATTCAGGGAGTGTGCAGAAATACCTGACAGGTCGTGTGGGATATTTTATCAGATCTCACTGGGCGAAGGATCTGTACGAAGGGATTGGGAGAAAAAATGCTGCTCCCAGAATCAGTTAAACTGTAGGCTGAGAACACTGACAG
This sequence comes from Panulirus argus, assembly GCA_038088735.1. Lineage (NCBI taxonomy): Eukaryota > Metazoa > Arthropoda > Malacostraca > Decapoda > Palinuridae > Panulirus > Panulirus argus. Next base: position 12,077 of record JAYMFT010068025.1, read on the forward strand.
GCGATGCTTGTAAATCAATAGAATATATAATCAAAACGCTGATAGAAAACTCCTTGCAAATAAGAAACCACCTAACTAGGTAGTAGAATGAGTTACAAGAAGAGCGGTCACGCATTACAAATCCTCTGGACTCGTTAAATACAAGGGGCATTAGCCCAAAACGAAGACAAAGGTAGGTGCATGTTTGAAAAGCATTTGACACGGTTCCCAACAAGACATTCGCAAACAGATATGCTTCTTTGGTGGACTGCAGTATACTTAAGTGGAAAGGAACGTAAAGCAAGCCAAGTAATTAGTAATCAGTGGCGTCCCAAAGGGCTTATCATATGGGACTACTGCTACATATATCGATGAATCATTCATGAGCATGTTTACATGTATGCATTAACTTATATAACACACAAGGACACTAAGACAAGCAATTGATTAGATATATTGACAGAAATGCTCACGAACAAGCAAACACGCACAGATACATGCACACCCATATCCAAACACAAACTCAAACACTCATATTCACCTTCTGTACACACACACCTGCACGGACGGACAGGCTGAAATACATTCAAAATTTAGGGACAAATCCTGAGTCTACGGTGACGGAAGGTGTCAGAGTGGGATGTGAGCAATACAACCTTAATAGCTTTGGAGCTTCAGGGGAAACACTCTTGCGTTTGAGTTGAGGAGGAGAGGATGCTAGGTGCATAGACAGCCAGACAGATAGAAGGATGGATAATCAGACAGACAGAAAGATAGATAGAAAGCACTACCTCGCGATCACTTAGGACAAGATTTTCCGCAAGGCAGGGCTGGCGTGTAGCGCTCACAACAGGAAATTATAGAGTTAAGAAGCACGAGTCGTGAGAGTTGCGTGTTGTCAAGTGTTATGTAACAGATGTTTGCAGACCGAAAAGCAGCTCTCCACGTATGGATGATGTAGAAAGGAAAGATAGCAAACTGGGGCCATAGGAGTGAAACATCACAGCCGCTAAAATGTTGGCTCACCGTGCAGCCGTCTCTAACCCTCCGATATGCAGGTGGTCTGCCCATCCCTGCCTGCCTCCTACTAACTACCAGAGGGAGAGAGAGAGAGAGAGAGAGAGAGAGAGAGAGAGAGAGAGAGATCTGGCCAACAACCAGAGCGAGCACGCTCACAGCAGGAAAATACAATAGAGTTGCGAGGAAAAAAAAAAAGTCGTGTGAGTTACATGTTGGCAAGTGTTATGTGTGAGAGGGAGAGATCATATGTTTGTCGACTGAATGCCAACAGCTCATGTGTGGCGGAGGGAGAAAGAAAAGCCAGCTACCCGGGCCAAAGGAGTGACACTTGACTGTCACTGAAGTGCTGGCTCACGGCGCCGTTAACGTTCCCGATAACTAAAGAAAGAGAGAGAGAGAGAGAGAGAGAGAGAGAGAGAGAGAGAGAGAGAGAGAGAGAGAGATGAGAAAGATTTACGACCAGCATCGATATAGTTAGAGTTAAAGTAGAAGCAACAAAAGCGCAGTACGTAAACCAGATATCATCGTTTCCTGTAGGAAGATCTCCCAAGTTCTGACGGGTGGAAACAGCACACAGTGGACGAGGAAACGGACCAGTAAAGACGTGTGAGGGGATCATGGTTCGTTGGTGGCCTGCAGAACACTAGATATGTGGTGGGTGGGCGTGACACTGACCCTCATAGTCTTAATCAGTGTATGGGTTAGTAGCAGCTAGCGCGTGGGACACACAGCAGGCCGCCTTAAGTACATATGTATGTGTCTGGAGTGGTCTGCCAGGTAGGGAGATTGTACCACACAAAACAGTACATGGGTGTGTGAAGCGTAGCAGTGAGGTAGATAACGAAGCAGTATATGAGTGTCTGATGGGTAGCGTGACAGTGGACTGTAAAGCATTAACCCATAGGTGTGTGTGTGTGTGTATGTGGGGGATTGCTTGTTGGTGGACCTGAGAGCACCTGGCGTAAGCCGGCTGTATGATAAGAGATGTGCTTCGTACATGCGAAGAACAAATTACAGAAAGCTCTTGCTTCATATCCTTAGGGATAGAGGAGATAATACTTCCCACCTATTCCCTGCTTGTTCGCTGTTTCCCGCGTTATCAAGTTACCACCGGGAACAGACGGAAGAGAGGCTGCATTCGCTCACATCAATTCTCGTCAGTAACTCCCATGAGCAATGCACCAAAGACACAGCGCCCTATCCACAACCGCGCCCCACAAACCTCTCCATTGTTTCCCCCAGCCGTTTCACATGTCTGGTTCAGTCCACTGACAGCGCGTATACTACATCGTTCCAATTCACCCATGTCCCGGGCACACCACCCTGCTGCATGCTCAGGCCTTGATCACACAAAATATTTTTCACTCCATCTCTGAACTTGTCTCCCCCTTTTCTTTATCTTCTTTATTTCTGACATTTATACCCTTTTTGTCGACCTCTCTTGACTCATTTTCTCTATATTCAGCACACACACACACACACACACACACACACACACACACACACACACACATACGCACACACACATATATATATATATATGCAAAAACTTCACCGTGAAGAAATGAATGCTGACACACCACTGGAGAAATATATA
>JAYMFT010068036.1:0-14672 GCA_038088735.1 Panulirus argus
ATATTGTCTTATTTGTGGTAACAGGCCTTGAAACAAAGGCTTATGTATCAGTGAATATTCTTTATATTTTTTAGGGATTTTATTACTCTGGAACACTGAGGGAGAGAGAAGACGAAGAGCGCTGGATAAGCGTCTATATACCAAGCGAAGACCAAGCGAATGTAATTGTAGGAGAGCTGGGGTAGCGCATCAATATCAGTGTATGTGTGCGCTAGCCAGTACGTCCGTCCGTCCGTACCTCCACTATGGCGCTTGTTGGCGATTGGTATCATGTGTGCCTTTGTGATCAGCGAGTGAAATATTTGTTTCCACAGTGGTCAAATTTTTTCCAGAGCAGTTGCCGGAAATGTTAAGTTCTTTGTTCCTTGCATTTTCCTGTCAACTGCATCCCTGTTCTATATTGTTTTAATTTTTCTTTTATAGGGGAAGAGGCTTTTTTTTTTCCCTACATCTACCGACATTTTTTAACGCTTTCATAATTTGCCAATTGGAAATTATGTCCTTCAGTTTTCTTCATGGAAAAAAAGAAAATGAATGCGTAATTTCAACTTTATAATAGTTTATAATTTAATGATTAAATTATCTTGTGAGTCTAATTTGCAGCTAGTATGAACAATGGCGAGAGGCTGTTCCAGTCTCAGACTAAGTCAGCTTCAAAGAAGAGATGAAAAATTTTTCGTAAATTATACAGTTTTGTTTTCTCCTCTGCGTATATATTCTTACTGGCCTTTCGAAGCCCCATGGACGCGTAAGCAGTCGTTGATTACAGATCAATACTCTATGAAGCTAATCACTTGATTTTTTTTTCTTTTTAGTTCAGATTTTGAGTCGGTGAACATGTCCATCCCTGCGCGGAGAGCTGCTGCCTGCCGCCTATCTGATCAACGACTTACCCAAGTCTTTCGTCTCGGTTCCTCCTGACCCTTACATGAGAGTTGGTCTGACTTCGGCAGGTGTGGGTGGTGCTGGTGGGCATGACGCTGCTGACTATAGTCCTGGGCGATGCCCTGAACCGGCTGGCCTCCAGGTGGTCCTCCCGTACACATGGCGATGACGATGTGGCGGGAGGTCCGCGGGATGAACGTCGCCTGGGCAAATTGAGCGTGTTCCGTTCCTCGTGGATTATACGGACCATCGTGAACGAAGGTACGTAAGGTCTCCTCCTTCCAGAGCGAAGCTAATGTGGATGTCATATTTCTTGCCTGTGGTCGGTTACCTTTTGATTAAGACTCGTTTCCCCCGCAAGCTTATCTTAAGTATGCTTGATAGTATACAGACATATGTTTGAACGATGAGAGCATCTGTAAACTCTTGAGATTAAGGAGTGGTAGATACGTGGCCAACGCCTCTATACTTCAGTGAGAGTAAATCATGGTTCATTATTATCGTTTTGATTATCTCTACATCCTTACGTAAACAGGAACACAAATGCAACACTTTTAAAATGAAATGGAAGTGTTGTCAGGTCACGTATTGCAGGTATAGGTTTTGCTCTGTTGATTAGTCAGATTTCATTCGACAATTGCTTACGTACTGCCATAAGATTTGATGGGATACAAATGGTGAGGATCTTATGGCGGGTTTATTATACATTTATTGCCTCAGCTTATCGGCCGATCCGGTCCGAGTCGAGTTCCTGGAACGATGTCTCTTAACAAACCCTCACCTAAGTTCCTGGTGTTTTATGTATCTCCCTCCGGCAGCCGTCAGAGTCCTTCCGCGGGAGGCGACGGGGCGGGTGTTCCTGGGGACGTGGCTGGTGGCAGCCTTCATTCTCAGCTCGGCCTACCGGGGCGTCCTGACCTCGATGCTCACGGTGCCGCTGGTGACCGTGCCCGTGGACTCGCTGGAGGACCTGGTCGACTACGGCAGGATCCCCTGGGCCATAGAAGTAGGGACGATCCTGCAGCAAGTGTTCGCGGTAAAGCTTGTTGTTGTCATATTCTCTTTATCTAGAGGTAAGAATGATGTAGTGTTTTTTTCTTGATGAGGTTCGTGGTAGGATTAAAGGTAAAGCCACTGTCCTCCTTCACTGAGTAATATCCACACAGAAGCTGGTAGTAGTTCTTTTTGTGGAAGTAAAAAAGAGTTAGGAAGAGTCTAACTTAGATAGATGTGGTTTAGGACTAGAATAAGCACTGTATGTTTAGAGACAAATAATAGTCCCAAAATGATTGTGTATAATGAACACAGAAGACTCATCCTAAGAACAATAGACAGTCGATGCCAGGTAGCCTGTGTATGTGCATGTGTGACAATATCAAGCGGACAGTTGCATTATTTATGCCTTATGAGGACAATTATAGCGTTAGGTTATCACTCGTGTCTCTAATCTACACCAGCCAACACATAACAGACAGATAAATGAAACGAACGAGAACTGCTGCACAGCACAAAAGCAACTGGACTAGTATACCAACACAAGCCACAAAGGAAAGGTTAAGATTAACAGCGCCACAGAAAACGTGACAAATAAATTACCCCTTACTGGAGAAATTGGTCCAAAATCAACGCAGACATCGATACACAGTCACCGAGGCCGTCTGCAAACACTACCACTGGCTTAAAACTGTATATACGACCGATCACAACTAACGACAATCAAACAAACAGTTAACAAGACTGAGATATTTTTTCAGTCAAAAAAACTGAACGACTTACAACAACGCAGACCAGCAACGGTACCACAAACAGACCACAATCTGTTAAGTAAACAACTAACAGAGCTAAGAATGGCAACGGCACCACAAACAAACCACGAAGCTACTAGGTAAACTAACGGAACTAAGAGAAACAGACGGTCAGGGTACCACAAAAATGGACCAGTTCTCAACGCGAAGGTCCCGCCTCTCACCCTCGCGCAGGACATGGAGTCAGGCGTGTACCGGCAGATCGACGAGGGCGCCAGCTGCGTGCTGAGTGCGTGGGATGCCAGACTCAGGATCAAGAACGGGGAGCTGGCTGTGTTCGCTGACATCTTCGCCATGAGGAAGGTAAGGAGAGAGCAATTGAAATCCTGAGTATAAAAAACGGGTACTTCAGAATCAGCCTCCTTTTTCCCTTTTTGTTGCCTGTCAATTGCAGATCATGCATGACGACTACGGCAGGACGGGCAAGTGTCACTACTACATCGGGAAGGAGGTCATCAGGTCAGCCCCGCTGGCATTTGCCTTCCCGAAACGGAGCCAACTGACGCCCCACTTCGACAACTGGTGAGTGACGACTCAACACCCGGCGGCATTCTCTCTTTCTCTTTATGTAAGTTTCAGTATTGGAGATACTGACGCAGTGAAGAGCTGGCTACCTCCTTGTTTTTTATGATATTTTGTTTATACGTTAAGGTATGTGATACATGCTTATGATAACTATGTGAATGTGAAATCTTTGGATGAATGTTTTATTAGTCTATCTGTGAAAATGCACAAAACAAATTTTATGTAATTTACGTGTCCATAAAGAATTATCATCCTTTTCGTTATTATTATTATTATTATCATTACTATTATTATCATCAATATTATTATCATTATCATCCTTATTATCATTTGTGTGTATGTGTGTAATTACCTATCTGTACAGTACGAGAATGAAGTTTTTACACTTGTGGAGCTACATCTCATAAGTTTTCTTTATCATCATACAGCTTTTCAAGCTTTAATATTCCGTTCATTCGCTCTTGTGGTACAACGAGAGTGCTTCTTTACATCCTTTCTAACACGCTTCTAGTTATGACATCTCGCTGCTCCCTTTCTCTTTGCATCTTTCGCTGTCGACTTCCTTAAATTGGATAAGAAACCTGAAGTGTGATCAATTTACCCCTCAGTCTTCTCTCTTGCATGATAGGCAAATTTGTAGCCTGTAGTCTCTTACTTTAACTCAGCTTTCTTAATTCTGGTACTACCTTTGTTGTCCTCCTCTGGACCTTCTCTATCATTTCCTTAATGTTCTTTAAGTGTGTTGACCAAACTTACAAAACCATATTCCAATTTTGGCCTAATTTAATTTGTAAGTAATTTGCTGAACTTTTCCGTCCATTATCCATTAGCCTGAATGCATTTCCAGTATTTGCGAGCAAACGACCTCCAGCGACGTATTGAATGATATTTCAAGTAGCCTGTCATGCGTACATGCACACCTCTCTGCAGCACACATAGAGAAACATCATCAGAACCATTAACTTTACATGGGTCAAAGGCCCTTTAGTAGCCTAGTCAATATAGCCAAGTCAATTTACTATTTCAATGCTATCCAAGACCTCATCCGCATCCCATCTCGATAATGATAGGGCTACAGCGTCTCCCACTATGTAAACGCCTATGAACTTGCCACCGATCTCCTTGCATATATTTACATCGACCTCAAACAACTTTTCCCCTACTTTGCGATCCTCCGCAGGATGGCTCCTCTCAAGGAGTCTGGGCTGGTGAGTCGCAGTTTGCTGGAGCTGACGTCGAACGCCACGGCTTGCCTGGTGCCGCCGGGCAAGGAGGGCGGAGGACTGGGTTCCACCCTGGTCCTGACCTTCTCTGACCTCGCTGGGGTCTTCCTGCTCTTCGCTGGCGGTGAGTTGGAAAGAATGCTCATCGTACTCGCTGCTCCATAGACGTTATCATATGGCTGGGGGTTCATTGAAGGCAGCGACACCAGGCGCTCCAGATGTTTATAATGTGTGTATGTATTCCCACTTCCTAAGGTCCTCGCTCCTTGTTCCTCATTTCTACCAATTTACCTCCTACTTCTTTGGCGTTTTTTTTTTCTGCTTCATTATCATCATAATTCGCCTTTTTTTTTATCACCGTCCCCACTTTTTTTAATTCTCCTCACCACTGCCTCGTCATCTCTACTTCTCCTCCATCGTCTTTGATCTCTCTCATCCTCCCCCACTTCTCTCCCTTCAGTCCCAATTTTCAATCGTCACCATTTTCTTCATATTTACAATATCCTCTCACAATCCTTACTGATCCTTCAGTCATCCCTACATTTCCGTTTATCACCTCCACTTCACACTTTTGCCATCTTTCCCTGTCGTTAAGTTCCTCCTCACTTTTCGTTAACTGCTCAAATTCTATTGTTAACCTTTCAGGTTTGGCCTTGGCAACAGCTGCCTTTGTGGTGGAGAAATGTGTTTGGTGGCTCGCTGGGTGCATGAGGTAGCCTTCGTGTGGGACGTAATACAACCACGCCATAATCAACCACGACTTAGCCATTACCACTCCACAACTAACCACTACCTTGGCCATAACCACGCCACAGCCTGGTGGCACCCCAACCAGAGCCTGGATACAGCGAACTATAACCAGGTCACAACCAATAGGAGCCTGGTTACAACCAACTACAACCAGGTCAAAACCAAACTGCTGCCAGGTCATAGCCAACCACAGCCTGTTCATAGTAAAAAAAACACAGCCTGGTTATCGTCAATAACAACCTGGACACACCCATTACGTTCGTAATACCAGAGCAATAGACTCATTCAAGAAGTGACGAAGTTCAGCAGATGATTATCACCAGCCTGTAAATCACGTCCAGTTAACTGATGATAAAGACTGATAAAGAGCTTCGATGTGTCTTAATAAGTAACCTTGTTCTTTTTCTTTTCCTAAGTTGCGTCTGTGGTCCCGTTTGGTTTGTTGGCTAGGCTTAGCAACCGCCATTAAGGAAGTCAACATCAAGTTAGTACACCCACCAACCGGAAAAAATATCTTAGCACCTTCCTTGAAAGTTAAGGATTAATTATTAATGCCACATGCAATCTCACTATGCATGTCGCCCTTTTTGATATATTGTTGAAATCCCTACACACCCCCCGAACATGTCAAAAGAACTTGAAATTAAATCGTAAAATGATATACAAAACGAAGAGGGCTTGTGATAAATACAGACATAACTGTGTAAAACAAATGTGTCCATATCTTCTATGTTGCATCTATAGATTTATGTTATCATTTGATGCTTGATATAAGATAATGGGGGATATATATATATATATATATATATATATGTATATATATATATATATATATATATATATATATATATATATATATATATATATATCGTGTCGATGGATTTGGAATAAAACTCGACACACTCTCATATTGTGTATATACTATATTCTTGCTTAGTATAATTTGCTTCAGATCATCAGTATGTAAATCATTGTACAAAATCATCATTAACGTGAACAGAGAAGTGTAAATCTTAACACGAACTCCATGAAATACACGAGAATTTCCACTGTACAAAAAGCTACAAATAATCTTAGCAGATCTCGTGGTAATACAGACCACATCTCTTAACCTGCCGTTTTGTTTTCTATATTCCTATTTATCTTTATCATCATGGTTCACCTCCTGTCGAAGGTCTGACTCTAAGTCTTCGCTGCCGTCTTCCGGCACTACTTCTGTCAGCGGAGGCGCCGCCACTGGCTTCCGCAGTTCGCCCATGAACCTCCATTTGGGTCATGTGTTCAACTTATATGCGTTATGTATCTTTCTTCTTCCTGGTGGGATGCGCGCACCTCTGGTCTCTTCCCTTACCGAATCATGTGGACGTCAGTTCGAGTTTCCATCGAGCAAGTTCTTGTAGCTAAGTAGCGTTTCCAGTGTCCAGATCAAGACGCCCAGGGCCAGACCTGTCAAGAGATGGATGGTGAGGTAGAACCAAGGGCCAGAGCTGTCAAGAATGATCCTATATCATTGTTTCAAATGAAAACCTCACTGAACTCTATGCCCCATAACAAGGTATACCGTGAGCACAGAAAGATGTTCTACTGGAAGCATACTGCATCTACCCTAACTTATCCTAGCAACTGTTATGGCAATAATCTTTAATGTAATATGCAGTACCACATTCACGCATATAGTATTTTCTCCCCCACAACATACTTGATCGCCGTTTCCTGTGTCAGCGAGGTGGCGCCAGAGACAAGAAAAAAGACCGCATACGTTCACAACCATTTTCTAGGTGTCATGTATAATGCACCGAAACAACAGCTCCCTATCCACATGGCCCAACATACCTTTCTATGGTTTACCCCGCCCGCTTCACATGCCCTTGTTCAGTCTACTGACAGCACGTCGACCCCAGTATACCACATCGTTCGCATTCACTCTATCCCGTGCACGCCTTTTACCCTCCTGCTTGTTTAGGCCCCGATAGCTCAACATTTTTTACACTCCATGCTTCCACCCCTAATTTGGTCTCCCTTGTTCCCTCCACTTCTGACACGTTTATCCTATTTGTCAACCTTTACTCACTCATTCTCTCTAAACCCTCACAACTCATAGTTCCCTGATACCCATCATAGCTCAACATGATCCACAAATTACAATTACTAGGTAGTTCAACAAAGACCTATTTTGACTCACCGCCAGCGAATAGCAGGAAGACCCCAGCGAGGTCAGAGAGGGTCAGGACCAGGGTGGAACCCAGTCCTCCGCTCTCCTTGCCAGGCGGTACCAGGCAAGCCGTGGCGTTGGACGTCAGCTCTAACACACTGCGACTCACAAGCCCAGACTCCTTCAGCGGCGCCATCCTGCGGAGGATTGGAAACCACTGTCAAACATACACATGCATATACACATATACACATGTCCATATTCACACTTGCTCACCCCCATCCACTCTTGTACCAAATACGACTTTGAAGTTAGCATAACCTTCGGAATTTACAGAACCTCCCTCTACGGTGACGTAAGCCAAGTGCTAAGTGTGTTAGCAAGTGTGACGAAGAGTGCGGAGGGGATGGTGCCACGGGATCTCCTCTTACCACTGGTCGAAGTGCGGGGTTAGCGGGCTGCCCCTGGGGAAGGCAAAGGCTAGAGGGGCAGACTTGATGGGTTCGGCTGCGATGTAGTAGTGGCACTCGCCCGTCCTCCCGAAGTCGTCACTCATGATCTGCCGCGACACACAGACTAACGGTCCTCGAGGAAGTTGCGGGTTATAAAATAAATATGACAGCCAGCCTGTTCCTCCTGTTCCTTCCTTCCCTACGAGACTTTAAAGCTAGTTTATCTTTTCAAAGTGAACAAATTTGTGTTATGTTTGCTCTTCATCTCCTTTGGGATGCTAGATATTAAGGAAGACACTGAAAGACGTCATAGACAAGCACCGATGCCATATTTCGATGTTCAGATAAAGATATTAAATGATTCCCTAAGGGTTTTCTGTCTTCTAGTACTACCACCACAGCTACCGACACTCATTGCCAGTATCATCACTACCACTACTACTACTAGTGCGAGAAAGACTAGACAAAACAGGGAGACTGAAAGAGGAAAGATAAACTATGTATTGCCATAAGGACTGGTCCTTCTCCACGACCCAAGTTACCGTCATCTTAGTCCTCACCTTCACTACCAGTTCGCTCCCGCCGTCCTCACCTTCACTACCAACTCGCTCCCGCCGTCCTCACCTTCCTCATGGTGAAGAAGTCACACAACACGGCCATCCGCTCTTCCTTGATCCTGTGTCTGGCCTGGTAGGCGTTCACGACCAGGCTGCCTCCGTCGTTGACCATCTTGTACAGGCCAGACTCAGCGTCCTGCAGCCACACCTTAACGTAAGTTCTCTCGCTTTTTTTTTTTTTTTTTTTTTTTTACATATCAGCTGGCACGTAATGTTGCACTACCATGTCCGCAGCTGCAGGCTGTCCATATATATGCAAACATGCAGCTAGGAGTTGTGCACACACACACACACGCACAAATTTCTTTTAGAAGTCGTTGTGTGTGATGCAGAATATGAGTTATGTGGTTTGCTGTATACATAAGCTCTTGAGTAGTCGATGTTTATAGCCAGTGTGAGAGTTAAACCTTTGTGTACTGGAGACCATAGAAATTCACTGATTTTCTTAAGGATTAAAGAAAGATAAACATACTTAACTAATCAGCGAAGCTTTTGATAAAGGTACCATCAGTGTTGGTACTCTACAAGCGAGTAGTTATGACCCTAATGTATTTCCTTACGTCGACAAGCTGTGTTGTAGCATGTAAGACATTTTGCCGATCTTGCTCCGAACGAAACTTTTATTTCTCCACTACATTCTGACATTTTGACTCAGCAAAGGTCACGAAAACCATAACTACGTGTGTGAACGTTTCATCATAATACCATCCCAAGAAGGAAGCTACAACGTGTAATATTTTCATTGACTCACACTGAAGAGTTGGTGCAGGGAGGTGCCCAGCTCGTTGGCCCAGGGAATCTTGCCGTGGTTGACGAGGTCCTCCAGCGAGTCCACGGGCACGGTGACCATCGGCACGGCCAGCATTGAGGTCAGGACGCCCTGGTATGCCGAGCTGAGGACGATGGCCGCCACCAGCCACGTCCCCAGAAACACCCGACCCGTCGCCGCCCGTGGAAGGACGCTGATGGCTGCAAGAGGCAGACGGTATCACTAAAATCATAAAATGCGAGGATTATCTTACCTAAAGACGAGAATCTTCCACTTATTCTCGTCATACTCACGTTGTCTCAGGACTGCTTTAGCGAACCAAATGTACCGAAACGCTTCGAATGGGTGACCATCGCGAACTCTGGTCGTATATCCGGATCTAGTTACCGGTAGGGTGACCTCGGGGCTCTCAGCTGGTGAGAGGAACCTCTTGTTGCCGAGACGGTTAAAGACGGTGCCCAACAAGAGGGTTAGCCCGAGGAATGCTGCCAACACCATCCACACCTGTGGACGAGAGGAGGAATGAGTATTTAGAGAGATATCAGGGTAGCTAAACGAGAGAGATATAGACTATATCATTGGCTTAAACAGATTCATAAAAGAAAATACTTCAGTACTTTACATTCAGATAAGATGAAAACTCTCGAAATGATGATTTACCGTAAAAGTTTGAATAAATTTATATCAACATCTGTTCAAAAAACGAAGAGTGAAAGAAAATTTTGAAGAAAATGCTATTAGAAACTTGATAAAAGAAAAGTATATTACTCCTAAAGACACTATGTGGCATCTCATGCGCCGTCTAGCTGCTGTTATCCCGTACGATTGATGAATAAGTTAGTACTTTTCCATTTCCACTTTCAAATATTACGGGAAATATTCAGCTGGAGAGGGAGGGACCAGTTCTCTCTCCAGTGTGCTCCTGTGAGCAAGCGGGATCAAGCCACACACCACGTACTAACAGGAACGTCATAATTGACACGAGAGAGTCATTCTTAAAACTCATCCTAACTTGGATCCGCTGCGATCTCTCGTATACCATCACGGTGCACGAACGAGTTTTTGCGACTGAGTAGAAAAATAATAAAAGGCCTCTTTACCTTGACTTACGATCTGAGTTTTATAACCTGAGTACTGCTGCAATGATTCTTGCAATATCAAGCACCTCTCTCTAAGCAAACAAAGAAAAAGGAGTATCATTTTGGCATTTACTCATATATGGATGTATAGATGTATAAAGTAACTAACATTCTATGTATGACAGAAAACTGACCTGTACAAGTTCCCTGACAATAAACAAAATATTTTCAAGTTAAAGACAGTCAAAAGGAAGTTATCATTCATGATTAAGCATCTTTAGAAATACGATATTTGCCATTTTGTAAAAATTACTTTTGTAGAAAAACTGATTTTGCAAGACATGGAGCAAAATGCGACATTATTATAGTTGTTTTGCACAGTGACGATATTAGCCCCAAGAGATTATAAATTTTTCAAGTACTTAAGAAATGGTGCATGGGCCATATGCATGGTGAGTGTATATGACCTTAGAATAATCTTTAATACCTAAAGGTGTTAAAGATTTTCGATTGGTGGATGTAACTTGACGTTGACGGCCTTTATGACCCTGATAGTTGATAGGCCTAAAGCTCAAACAACCAACCAACCAGGAAGTGGTGTCACTGACGAATATGAATATGAAATTTCACACCAACCATGGATAATGGCTTCACCTGCCAGGCCAGCGGCTTGGTGAACCCTGCTAGGTCCCTCTCCAACCCAGGTCGCGGCAGGAAGATGCCGAACCCGTCCATGTAGAGGGTGGAGGAGAAATCCACCACCTGAGCCCTTTCCCACGTCACGCCGAAGGGACCAAGCGCCATGTCTACCTCCTGAAGATATGAAGAGTTGATAGATAACTGCTGCTGTTCTCTAGACCCTGACCGCCTCCCAAAGATAATACTTTACACCTTACTTATATTTTCATCAGAGATTAAAAAGAAAATAATAACAATAATGAATATACTTCTCGTGCTCATCTTATGTTTACTTCCCCTAAGCCCTTACAAATTACAGATAAAGAACCCATAATGTTTCGCATGTGACACTCAGAACCCGTCATGTCTCGACATGTGACACATTTCAGAATACACATTACCTAACAATATGACACCTAGGATTCTACAATCCTACCTTTGTGCACTGTAAAACCCAAACGCCTCACCTTGTGGTGGCATTGCAGGGTTCGTGGGGTGTGCCTCACCTCGTGGTGGCATTGCAGGGTTCATAGGGGGTGCCTCACCTCTTGTTAGCACTGCAGGACTCACCTTCCTCTGACACATGCCGATCATGCCCGTGAAGGAACCATTGGGCATTCCTCTCCCCCACTCTCGATCTACAGGCATCACCAGCGTGTACCTGTCAACACGCCACCACAAGTCACTAACATTACCTGACCACACCCCCCCACAAGTCACTAGTCTCTCCCCGACCATACACAACCACACATCACCAGTTTGTTCCTCACCACACATCACTAGCGTGTTCCTAACTACACACCACCAAACCAATTTTGATATTCTTCTGAAAATAATACACTTACAAACAGCAACAATAAGTTAACAATGGTTCAAGTTCTGTGTGGGGGTAATAAGACCATGATAATCCGAACAGATAGGACTTTTCTGGTATCACATTGCCAGGCGCAGCGCTGTTACACTCAGATCAACTCTCCATGTCTAATGATTGTTTAGTGAATCAAACAATTGCTGTGTTAAATTAAGTATCCTCAAATTAACACAAAACTCTACCAACATATGATTTTGATTATCTTTTTCCGATATGAATTCTCAACGAATGATAGAGTATAATTCTTATCTTCTTCAGTTCGAATCACTTTTTCTTTCAATAATTTTTCCTTTTTACCTTAAACCAACGATCGAGCGAAACCTTCCGACAACTCTGTTGTTATTTTGCATGGGATTGGGAAAATATGGCTACTCTCGCACCGAACAGACGTGATAGAATTAAAGGTCTGGAATATCTGTTATATTGGAAAGTTAAAAGGATGGAGAAACAGAAGAAAAAATAGTCACCCTATCAAGAGGAAAAATTTGACTGACGTGAAATTAAGCTTCGTTGCGATGATGTCAAAGAACGCGGCGGCGACGCCCGAGGCGGTTAGGGTCAAGCCGTCGAGATCTCTTCCTCCCTCGTCCTGCGCCGCCTCCCGCAGGTCCACCCACGGCACCCAGATGTCTGCCGCGACCCTCAGGTGACGCCCGCTCAGGGACATGGTCGAGATGGGCGTGTAATGGCTCCTGCAGGACCTAGAGGGATGATCTGAAGGAGGAGTTCTCTAATTAGTTTAGTTTTTGCCGTTGAATATACAAATGTTTTACTCAGAAGTAAAGGAGATAAACCGTCTGTTGGCAAGAGGAGCAGTCAAGTATACAGATAGGGAAGTATTCATTAAGTTATTCACACCTACGTAGTTCAGACTCTCACTGCATATAAAAACAATAATCACGTTTCAAGTAATCATTCTTTTTTTTTTTTTTATTTAACTATTTAATGTAAAACTGGGCATCTTTGTAACATATCTTAATACATCGAGACCCTCTCTTTACTTTATCTTAAATCTCGAAGGAATAAACACAGTCATATCAAGATAAGTTAGAGGGGGAAACATAGCATTTACGCGAATGTTGGTATTTCTATCAGTGGAAACTTTGCTAAAGATTTTGTAGGCCTTGCTGAGGATTTTATAAGATACTTACTTTCTTGTAAGACTTTCTATAGGAATGGCACTTCAAGAACCCTGGATGTTCTCTAATCTATCTTAATTCATCTATAAAGTGTTACACTAACATATTAAATATATGATCTTTGACTGACACAAAGCCTTCTATGTCAGTCAAGTTGTGCTCCAACTGGGCACCGCTTACAGAACAGAAATCCTAGCATACGTTCGTAGTTTATATAAAAGATTAACCTAAAATGTCATCTCTTCCTAGATAAAGCCTACGTTAAGACGCGTCCCTACCTGCACGTCGCTTGAAGACCACCAGCACCCTGCCCGACCCTCACCGCACCTCACCTATATAGCCGCCCACAACGGGGTCCCTTCGTACACCCCCAGCGCAGGTTCCTCTCCTGCTGTATAAGAGAACGACTCATTTTACACTTGTCAGCAGTTCGTTGAGGTATTATTGATGAAGTGCTGCCTACCCTGCTTTTTATTAGGTATCATCTTTATCATGAATTTGAAACATTTCCGTAAAATTCTGATTTTAAAGTAGGTGAGACGATGAGGCGACAGCATGGATATGACACATCGACCATACAGCTGTCACTTAAATTCGTCGACACTTGTCGATCTTGGGATGCTGCACTTCGTCACCCTGTGGGGATGGGGTTGGGGACCCCATTTCAGCAAAATGAATCACAGGCGCAATGACTGTATGCACTTGATCCAGCCCATGGGAGTGGGGAAAAGAAAGAATCGCTGATGATTGAACGAGAAATAGATAGCTGAAGTATTATAAGATTCGAAGGGTCGCAGATACTCATGACTGGAACAGTAAAGGAATTTTCGTGAAGTCTTTTATCAAGGACTAAATAAAGGTCTGTGTGTGTGTGTAAGTGGGCTGAAGAGCAATCGTGTGTATAACCCTAGTTTCCATCAATACCCGACTTTTGAAAGCTCGTCTTTTCTCTTGTTGACCTGCCGAATACCTTTTGAACGACTCAGGAGAACCGCTAAAGATTCTGTTACTGGGGTACTGTTATAACGATGAATCGCCTAACTGAAATTATTACGGATGACGTTCACAAGTGACGAGAGATCTAAATGATGTTGCAGTTCATTGTCAAACTACTACAGCACTTACTGGGATGAACATAAACAGAAGCTGGTTCGTTATAAGACCAAGAAACGCGCCAAGTGGTCAACTCGGCGAATCTAAAAGCAATAGACGTGCAATACGTTGTCATTAGTCATTAAGTGAGCGAGTGGTTCATTATACTCCACGTATGAATTATGAAAGTATAAAGGGCACTAATTAGCGAGCAAAATGGCGTCTCAGCGAAAGGAGTGACAGTTCAACATCATAATGTCAAGATTTCTGCCAACTAACAACACAGGCAATAGTCGAAGAAGCCTGCAGGCTACATGACCTTTATCTAATCAAAATCTCCCCATAAATCATTCAGCCGTACAGGGACACTGTCGGAAGAGTCACATGATGATTTTTAAATAGACTCCCGCCTGTCGCTCTGAAACATTTCGTATAAATCAAAAGACTTGATATTGTCACACGTTTCTTCATCTTTAACTAGGGTCCAGTATGAGTTATTTGTCGAGTGTGAAGATCCTCTCCGCTGGTGCTAAATATCTTGAGAACACAGGCACACGTTAACGTCAAAATGTCTTTATATATATATATATATATATATATATATATATATATGTGTGTGTGTGTGTGTGTGTGTG
>JAYMFT010068047.1:0-29045 GCA_038088735.1 Panulirus argus
ATATATATATATATATATATATATATATATATATACACACATATCAAAATTCAGGGAGAATTTAAAGATGAAGGCGGCAAAAGGGGAAATGATAACAGGTAGTGACGAGGTGAGGAGATAGAGCGAATATTTTGAAGGATTTTCAAATTTGTTTGATGATAGAGTGGCAGATGTAGTGAGTTCTGGTTGGGATGGTATGCGAAGTGAGTCAGGGAGAGTGGTTTGGTGAAAGCCTTGCGTAACATAAAATGGGGCAAGGTGACGGGAGTGGACGGTATTTTGGTATTTCAGAATGAATTTATTAAGAAAAATGGTGACTGTGTTGTTGATTTGTTGGCAAGGATATTCAATGTATATATGGATCATAATGAAGCTCCTGAGACTACAGGAATGCATATACATTGCTACTGTAAAAAGGCAAAGGGGATAAAGGTTAATGTTCAAACTAAATAGGCATGTTTGTTTATACAGTAATATCTTGATTTAATAGACCCCGATATAACGGATTTTGGATTCAATGGACCGGGCTAATGATAATATCTGATTAATGATAATTAGAAAAAAAGAAAAAATCTCAAACGCCGAACCACGCGCATTTCATATCATACTTGTTTTTCGTAACGTGGGGTATGCTCGCTTTGTTTCGATCTCAGTCTGCTTCAAGCTATCGTGCAGTCAGGTAGTAAGCACAGATGTGTGACTTTATCTATCAAATGATTTTGCAGTCCTTACAAATCAAAATATCATCAAATGATAAAGGAGTTGAAAGAAGGCAAGTGAACTGTATATTGTATTAATGTATATTGTATATTGCATCAAGAAATTGTTACATTCGATTTAACAGACTATCGGCATTAACGGAATTTTCCTCTCCCTATTAGTCCGTTAAATCGCGGATTACTGTACTTGGTAAGTTGAATGTGAGGGTATTGATTGAGATGGTGAAGACATGTATAGGGCATCAGATTGGGGAGGATCAGTGTGACTTCAGAAGTGGTAGGGAATGTGTAGATCAGGTATTTGCTCTGAAGACTGTGTGATAAATAGAAAAACAGATGGATTTATATGTGGCATTTATGAATCTGGAGAAGGCATATGATAAGACTGATATAGAGATGCTTTGTGAAAGATCTTAAGAATATATGGTGTGGGAGGTAAGCTGCTAGATGTAGTAAGAAGTTTTTATGAAGGTTGTAAGGCATGTGTACGAGCAGGAAGAGAGTAGAGCGAATAGCTCCCGGTGAGTCTGTTTGTGGCAGGGGTGTGTGATGCCCCATGGTTGTTTAATATATTTATAGATTGGGTGGTTAGTGAGGTAAATGCAAGAGTTTAGGAGAAAGAAAGGCGAGTATGCAGTCTGTTGGGGATTAGAAGGCCTTGGAATTGAGTTAATTGTTGTTCGCCGATGATAAAGCACTAGTGGCTGATTCGAGTGAGAAACTGCAGAAATTCGTGACAGAGTTTGGAAAAGTGTGTGAAAGGAGAAAATTGAGAGTAAATGTATATAAAAGGAAGTGAAGTGTTTTAGACATCTGGGAGTGGACTTGGCAGCGAATAGAACCATGGAAGGGAAAGTGAGTCATAGGGTGGGGAGGGGGGGGGGAAATGTTCCGGAAGCGATGAAGAATGTGTGGAAAGGGAGAACGTTTTTTCGGAGAGCAAAAATGGGTATGTTTGAAAGTAATTCCAATAATATTTCATGGTTGCGAAACGATTAATCTTGCTCTAAAACACATTTACTCTCAACTTTCTCCTTTCAAACGCTTTTCCAAACTCAGTCATCAAGTTCTGCAGTTTCTCACTCGAATCAGCCACCAGTGCTGTATCATCGTCGAACAACAGCTGACTCACTTCCAAGGCCCTCTCATCCCCAACAGATTGCATATCCACCCCTTTCTCCAAAACCTTTGCATTTATCTCCCTCACCACCACATCCATAAATAAATCAAACAACATAGTGACATCACATGTCCCTGCCGCAGACCGACTTTCACTGGGAACCAACCACTCTCCTCTCTTCCTACACGTACAGATGCCTTACATCCTTGATAAAAACTTCTCACTGCTTCTGACAGCTTACCTCCCACATCTCAATCAACCCTATCATATGCCTTCTCCAGATCCATAAATGCTACAAGTAAATTCCATCTGTTTTTCTAAGTATTTATCACATACATTCTTTAAAGCAAACACCTGATCCACATATCCTCTACCATTTCTAAAACCACACTTCTCCTCCCCAATCTGATGCTCTTGACATGCCTCCACCCTCTCAATAAATACCCTCCCATACAGTTTTCCAGGAATACTCAACAAACTCGTACCTCTATAGTTTGTACACTCACCTTTATCCCCTTTGTCTTTATACAATAGCACTATACATGCATTCCGTCAATTCTCAGGCAGTTCACCATGATCCATACATACAGTAAATATTCTTACCAACCAATCAGCAATACAATTACCCCCTTTCTTAATAATTTCATCTGCAATATCATCCACTCCCGCCGCCTTGCCGGATTTCATCTTCCAGAAGGCTTTCACTACCTCCTCCCTTTTTACAAAACCACTCACCCTGACTCTCACTTCGCACATCACCCCGACCCATACACCCTACATCTGCCACTCTATCATCAAATATATTCAACAATTCTTCAAAATACTCGCTCCATCTCCTCACTTCATCACTACCTGTTATCACTTTCCCCCCTTGCCCCCTCTAGCGATTTTCCCATTTGTTCACTTGTTTTACAAACATTATTTATCACCTTCGAAAACATCTTTACATTTTCCCTAGAGTTTAACGATAATCTCTCACCCAACTCTTATTTGCTCTCTTTTTCAACTTTTGCACCTTCCTCTTGACCTCCTGCCGCTTTGTCTTATATATCTCCCAGTCATTTGCACTCTTTCCTTGTAAGCATCGTCCAAACGCCTCTTTTGTCTTTCACTAACAACTTTACTTTTTCATCTGACCTCTCATTACCCTTCGTAATCTGCCCTCCCTCCACCTTTCTCATGCCACATGCATCTCTTGCACATGCCATCAATGTTTTCCTAAGTATATCCCATTCATCACCCACTCCCCTCATTTCATTTGCTCTCATCTTTTTCCATTCTACACTCGATCTCTTCTGATATTTCTTCACATAAGTCTCTTTTCGAAGCTCACTTACTCTCACCACTCCCTTCTCCCCGACATTCTCTCTTCTTTTTTGAAAACCGCTACAAATCTTCACCTTCGCCTCCACAAGATAGTGATCAGACATCGCACCAGCTGCCCCTCTCAGTACATATACATCCAAAAGTCTCTCCTTTACACGCCTATCAACTAATACATAACAAAACAATTCCCGTTGACAATCTCTTCTACTCACATACGTATACTTGTGAATATCTCCTATTAAACCAGGTATTCCTAATCACTAGTCTTTTTTCAGGACACAAATCCACGAGCTCTTCACCATTTCCATTCACAACAATGAATACCCCATGTACACCAATTATACCCTCAACTGCCACATTATTCACCTTTGCATTTAAATCACCCATCATTAATACCCGGTCTCGTGCGCCAAAACTGCTGACACACTCACTCAGCTGCTCCTAAAACGCTCGCCTCCCCAGATCATTCTTCTCATGACCAGGTGCATAAGCACCAATAATCACCCATCTCTCACCACCCACTTTCAGTTACCCACATCAATCTGGAATCTACTTCCTTACACTCTATCACCCACTCCCACAACTCATGCTTCAGGAGTAGTGCTACTCCTTCCTTAGCTCTTGTCCTCTCAGCAACCTCTGACTTCACTCCCAAGACGTTTCCAAACCATATAAATCCTTTAGCAACTCTTTTTGACCATCTTCTGATCCTATAAGTTCACTTACTCAAAGTTTTAGTGTTACCAGCAAAACACTTGACTACATTTCCTTTTGATTATCTGTTAGTCTTTGTTATCACTGTGAATAGAATCGAGGCTAATGCTCTGCCTTACAACGTCTAAAAGAGCATCGTCAGATATGATTACGTTTGCTAAAACTTAGAATATCCAATTGGTCGAAAACTTTTCGATCCACCATCTTGTCTTACCCTCAGTATTTGTAGTTGTTACGTTCTCCCGAAGAACTGTTTGCTTTTTTTTCGTCCAAAGCCTTAGTAGTAAGAGCGTCCG
Organism: Panulirus argus; assembly: GCA_038088735.1. Lineage (NCBI taxonomy): Eukaryota > Metazoa > Arthropoda > Malacostraca > Decapoda > Palinuridae > Panulirus > Panulirus argus. Next base: position 4,176 of record JAYMFT010068047.1, read on the forward strand.
TTCTCTTTCCTTGCATTACAGTTTTTATATTCATATATCTGCCTGTACTGAGATGAGCTGGATTTGCGTAGTTTTTCCTGCTACAGATGCATGTTGGAGAGAGAGAGAGAGAGAGAGAGAGAGAGAGAGAGAGCCTACCATCGAGTACTTACTATGAGCTATAGCCTTTGAGGCAGTGCTCACCGCATGTGCTGCCTGTTTCATCAGTCCCGTTCTTCTTTACTGCCACACACGCACTGCACAGGTGTCAGGCTCAGGTTCATTCGGTTCTGCTTGCACCCATGTGTCTAGTCATCTCTTAACTTATTCATTGCTCATTCCTTGCTGTGAAACAATCTATCTTTCTTGCTGGGCTCCCAGATAATTTTACTTGGTGTTCTTGATATACAGGGACTTTTTGTTGGTATGATTTTCATTCTAATGTTGCAGCAATTTTAGTTCTAAGTCTTAGAACAAAAATGACGAATAATTTCGTGTGGTTCATGTTGCATTATGCACAGGCGTAAATGTGTTCCCAACAGACCCTCACACATTTCAAGGAAATGAATACTATTAAGGGCATCTTCACCTACGTTTCTGTGTTTGTCTCGTGTTAAGACCACACTTTGCATAGCATGACCAGCTGAGCCAACAATACCATAAGACACATGCTATCTGGATCTCAGGCCTTCGGTATAAGGACACTTTCCCCCACCCCCACCCACACACCCTGTACCCCCATTCTATTACATATTGCAATTGCTTTGCTTATAGCTCGTTCTGTCTTCCTCTTTACCTTCGACGCTGTCATCACAGTTGTTGCTTTCTTCATCCTATTCTCTTTCCTCTTTATCAATTCTTCTTATCTATTATTTTCTTCATGTCTGTTTTATATTCATCATTCATTTCTTTCATCATCACCAGAGCCTTACTCTCTGCTATCACGACCTTGTCTTATTCGTTCAACATCTTCCTCGTCTTGTCAATTAGTCATTCATCCTCATCATAACATTCAAACGCTCTCTCCAATTCTTTGCTTTTCTATTTTCATTTTCCTCTTCCCTCCACACCTTCCTCTCTATACTCTGTATGTTTTTTCTTTCCCCCCTTCGAGTTTCTTCCCTGCTCTCTTTCCCTTTCTCATATTTTCTTCCTAGTTATCCTCTGCTTTTTTTTTCTTTTCACTTCTTTACAATTTTATGGCTGGCCTACATCTTCGCTTGATTATTTCTTTATTTTCCGTTTCTTTTCCCTCGTTTTCCCTTCCTCTTTCTCTCCTTCGTATTCTTCATTTTACATCATTTTTGTATTTATTATGTGTCCCCATCTTCATCTTTTTTTCTATCTTTTCATCTTCATTATCTCTCCTCCATTTCCTCAGGATGGTGTCTGCAGCAATGATCCTGTATAATGTTCATATCTCAGGCTTCTCGCTAAAAGAAACTGTAACATCCTGCTGGCACGGACATGAATCACGGCAGCAGACGCGCTTAATCTTCCACGGGCAATTTGCTAGGCAACTTAATACAGGGAAAGAAAACGACTAAAGGACATAGACTGGTTCGGTCCACCGTCCCAGAGACAGAGGCAACAAGTTGGGAGAGAGAGAGAGAGAGAGAGAGAGAGACAGAGAGAGAGAGAGAGAGAGAGAGAGAGAGAGAGAGAGAGAGAGAAGAGAGACGCGGTGCTGGTGTCGTCGGGAACTTTGTTGGAGTGAAGGGAATCCACACAGATCCATTTCTTCGTCGCTCCTGAACCTTCAGAGTCTCTAAGACCTTGTGAGGACACTTCCAAGGAGACTGAACATTAAAGTCACCGGAGAAATGAGTTTAAAACAAGAAATCGTAAAGTCATGACGTTATCAAATTACAGATATCATCACAAGCGTCACCGGGCGCTGGTCGGTATGATACTGAGAAGTATTTCATTTTTCTAATCGAAGCACACAAAGGAAACAGACACAAATACATAAGATAAACAAATGCACACATATACAAGCAAGCACCTATAGCGACAAACAGAACCAGTCAGAGAAAACTACCAGTCCCGAGCAGCATGTTCCGCTCAAGAACACATATCAGAAGAAATAGAAGTCATTTAAGATTTACTTCGATTTTCAAAAAGCATTCGATAAAATTCCGCATCAGTGATTGCTAGCAAGGGTTAAGCCATAGCAGATGATGTCCTCTACTTTAGTGGCCAGAAGACTGGTTCACTAGCCTAAAACAAAAAGTAGCAACATCAAGAGACAAGCCTCGGAATAATTAGACGTAACAAGTGGTGTGCCAGAGGGATACGTCTTTCTGGGTTACACTGTAAGATGTCACATTTACAATCGGTAATAAAAAGATAAATACACTTACATCGGTTATAGACAAACTAATAAACCGAACTCACATGTGGTAAATGTATTTTTCTTTGTCGATAACTCTAAAGCTTTACTCACTGATAGTTAAGCCAAGAATTCAAGCTAAAGCTTAGATCCTATAAACTATATAAGGTGAATGGAGAAAAAGACTAGTGTTTTAATCTCCGATTACCTAGAGTCAATCAGAAAGTCGATAGAAACATAATAAAGAAAAGAACAAATCTTCAGACCCATCATAGATAGGGCATTCGACTTCAAAGAAACTAATCATCCATCTTTCCAAGTCATTAGTGCGTCCCCACTCTGAGTTCTGTGTTCAGTTTTGGCCACTCTAATGACAGACAAAACGGCGAATTTACCTAAACGATTCCCGTAGAGAGAAACAAATTCTGTGCCAACAAGTTAGACGACCAAATATATCTAACTTAAAACTGAGGCGATTGGGTAGAAGTGTTCGAAGATATTAAAGACTTTGACAGGCTCGTTCTTATCTGTTACTTAAGGCTTGATCAGTCTGAAATCACTTCTAGTCATAGATACAAACTTGAGGACAAACATTATCAAGATATTACTTCTGATGAGGCAATGTACATTAACTTTTCATAAACAGGATTATTTACATACGATATAATATGCAAGTAAGACTAAGTGAAAGCATTATCACAGATACGCATAAAAACAGATTGAACAAATACTTCACCTCAAATCCAAGTCCACAACTGACATTACTTGCTCCCCTGCAGATACTGTATTATCTGGTTGCTGCTTTTACTGTTCAGCCACAAAGCTCTATGTCTCAGGTCTCTTCTGCCATCACAATTAACTGGAAAGGATCCAGTGGTCTGTTGCTGTGTGCATTCCTTTATATATCATTATTTACAGTGTATGATAAACAAGGAGAGGGATGAGTCAGATCTAGAGTTCCAAACTGAATATCGACCACTACCACCACCACCGAGTAATTTGCACACCATCGTCATCATCACTGTTGGTGCACTACTGCAAGCACTATCATCATCATCATCATCACTACCAGCATTCCATCCACAGCGCCATCATTATCATCATTACTACTACCAGCACTACAATCATCGTCATCACTACTAGCACACAACCATAACATTCATTGGTACCTTGACTACCATTGCCATTGCTTTACGGGGCTAGTCTCTCGATATTGCCACTATTGCTGACCATCCCTATACAGCACCACAGGGGTACCTAGTGACAGCACTAGGATCTCAATTCCTCTATCAAGGAATAAAGTATCAAAACTGAACTGAACTACAGCACCACTGCATTTCCTACCTCTAACCGCTACCACAACGTATGTCAGCAACACCACCATAATCACCACTGCTGTCACTATCGCCCACACTATCATCATCATTGTCAATCCCCCTAGTAACATCAACACTAATGTTTTAACCACTAACATGATTAGCAAAATCATCGTGGTGCAGTGATTAGTGTCGCTGATCGTGTCGTATCCATGGGCCGCCGGAGGTCGAACATTAAGGTTCGAATCCAGATTAGGACAATCGGCCAATAGTCAACCTAGCTGCTTAATCCTCTCCCTCTGGGTTAGTCGATATACTGGGTACTTGGCTTAGGATAGGCTATTCTTATATACAAAGCCTTAATGAGATGGTCTTGCTTAGTGCATTCACTTGCCCTTGCCGTCTCAGCTAACACACACACACACACACACACAAAAGATTATTCATTTGTGTGTTGAACGAAGCAGTCCTTGATCAGTACTGCACTTACTATTGTGGTCTTTAGTATAAGACAATGTTAATTAAAAGATATAATCAATCATCTATTTCTACGTCTATACGTAGCTTCTATTTTGTCTTTCATAAGTTTACTTTCCGAGAGTATTTTGTGTTTCAGTATCTGTCAACACTATTATGACTCAAAGGGAGACCAGAGTATTGATGCTCTTTTCAAGGTACTCCAAGAGAACACTAAGACCATCTGCTGAAAGTTCAATTCACTGGAAATGGTAAGCTCTAAGCAAAGTAGTAGCCTCACTTCCTGGATGTGGCTTCAGGATTATCTAATCTCACCTGGAGTGGTTATCGACCCAAGTTTTATAGCATATAATCACAACTAGGTTTCAAGGAAAGGGTGATCATATTTAACGGGTTTCTCTTAGGGAATGGCTCAGCTCAACATATCCTAGCTCTGGGCATGACACGAAAATCTTATGGCAATATATCTAGCCCACAAGCTTCAAAGGATGCAACGATATTATTTATCAAGTACACAAAGAATTGATAAGTGATATGTACGGAGATGCACTGAAAATACAGGAACATGAACAGAAATTTGTAGTCAACAAAACTGGGGAAATGTCCAGAGTATAGCTAAAGCACATTCGTACACATGTACACTGCGCACAAAAACGATCTCTATACTTTCGAAGTGACGTAATATGACATAAGAACGAAAAACTCTGAGAGCACAGCGACCTCTTTAAGTTTATATGTGATTAATCTGAGACCTGTCGTTTATTGGTGCAAAGATCGTGTTTGTGCTGTGTGTACATGTGCACTACATATAAGATTATAAGATACTCGAGGTCCATACTGTATCACTATACTCCTCACTAGATCAGATGAAAATGATGAGGTTAAAAACACATCATCAGATAATGTTCCATTTTATTTGTGACTTTGCGAATACGTAGCTTTGAAAATTGATGAGTAATTTAGGGATTCATACTGAATGAGAGAAAACACAATTCTGAGATGCTGGATGTAAAAAGAGGCCAGTTAAGTTAGAAAATAAAAAGACTAACTCTGTAACAAAAACTGAGTAACTAATCGCTGGATAATTAACCGAAATTATCTTGTGCCGATCAGTTATAAACCGCACATTATGTTTCTTTCTGCACAGAATGAAAGTTGGGGCAAATGCAACAGGCATGAAGTGTCCTATATAGATAAACAGGTTAATCTAAAAGACTTTTTAGAAGTTAGATGGCCATATTAAAGATACTAAAACATAATCATCGTTCCCAAGCGTATACTGGAGCCATGATATATACAATGAAGAAGTGACAGAGCCCGACCTCAGATCTGATCACTGTGAAAACCAGGTCATAGGTACAAATGCATTTACAGGCCATGTGGACAAAGATTTATCCTGTTGCCTGATTCCACTTGGAGGAAACAGACAATCAGTTTCAAAATAAAGTAACCAAAGATAAGTGTGTGTGGGAATAGATATGACTGAAGACTGAAATGTTCTGAGTGTGTGTGTGAGCTCATCGGGAAATCTCATCTGGAAACAGTACAGCATTTAGCTGGAGATAATGTCTGATATTCATTCAGATAGGCATTAGAGAGCTTTAATATTCCTAGGTGTAGGATAGAATCCTTGATAGTCAGTTACTGGATGTTAATACGGTTGGCAACACTACTAACATTGTCTTTAATGCCCTGCTGTCCAGAAGAGAGGTCAGGGTCTTTCATACACACACACACACACACATACACATGTTTTTTTCATACTTGATTGCCGTTTCCCGCGTTAGCGAGGTAAAGCCAAGAATAAACGAAGAAAAGCCACATATGTTCTCATCCATTCTCAAGCTGTCATGTGCAATGCACCGAAACTACAGTTTCCTATCCACAGTCAGGCCCCACACACTTCCCATGGTTTACCCCAGCAGTTGCACATGCCCTAGTTCAGTCCATTGACAGTCAGCACGTCGTTCACTGTATACCACATCGTTCCAAATTATTCTATCCCTTTCACCCTCCTGCATGTTCAGGCTACGATCACTTAAAATCTTTTTCAGTCCATCCTTCCATCTCAAATTTAGTCCTTTTTCCTTCCCCTTGTTCCCTCCACTTCTGATACATATACCTCCTTGTAAACCTCTCCTCACTCATTTTCACAATATGTCCAAACCACACTCTTCTTATTACCACAGCTCTCTCTTAATCTTTTATCACTTACTCGATCACCCTTCTCACAGATCATGTTGTCCTCAAACATTTATTTTCTAACAAATTCATTCTTTTCTGTGCATTCTCATTTGTAGCCTATGTCTCGTATCCATACAGCATCGCTGGAACTACTATACTATCAAACAAACTCATTTTCGCCCTCTAGATAGTGTGACCTGTCTCTCCACACATACCTTGATGCTCCCAGAACCTTCGCGTCCTCACCCATCCACTTTGCGAGTCACTTCTGCTTACGAAGGGAGGCTACAACGATAGGATCTCTTCTCCCTTAAAAAAAAAAAAAGAAAACGTAGACTTCGCGGCGACTTAATCCAAGTGTTCAAAATTCTGAACAAATTCGATAACGTAGATCACGAACATCTTTTCGAAAAACAAGAAAATAAAAGAACAAATTGAATAAAACTCAAAGCTAAAAGATGTATTATGGACGTGGGGAAAAAGCTTCTTTTCTTATAGATGTGTTGAGAACTGGAATAACTTACCGTCAAACGTAGTGAATGTTAAGACTATAAATACCCTCAAAAGTCGTTTGGACAAATAATTTGTCAATTCAGGTATACTCTGAGAAAAACGCCAGAAATAAGCTGCATAAACGACAGCGGTAACGAGGACATTAGAAGGCTAATGTGCAGCAGCGGGGAGTCGGTGATGGTTTAAAAATTGCTGAGCGGAATTGCATTTTTTTTGTCAAGTTACCTTTTTCTAAGACAACCAAGTCGTGGGCCACTCAGGCTCCTGTTGTCTGTCTTTCTCATGCAGACCCATGTAAACTCATGCAAACTCGCCTCCATGTTCACTACCAGGAATCTGAAACATTCCACTTCCTATAAGTTTTCTCCATTCAAATTCACACCCCAACTAACCTGCCCCTACACTACTAAAGTTACTACCGTTGTTTTTATTCAAATTCACTCCCAGCTGCCTCCTTTCACATTCTCTTCCAAACTCAGACACCAACTTTCGCAGTTTCTCATCCAAATCTGTTACGAGTGTTGGGTCATCAACAAACAACAAACTGCTGACCTACCTCTCTCTACAATACCCTTGCATTTACCTCTCTCAGTATCCCATCCATTAACAAAAGCAAACAGCTATGGTGACACCACACTCCCTACTTTCACCTGGAACCGCTCACTCTCCTCTCTCCTGATAAAAGCTCTTAACTACTTTTAATAGCTTTCCTCCAACACCATATATACGCAACACGTTCCACATAACATGTCTATCAATCCTATCATATGCTTTCTCTAGATCTAGATGTGGTTTGTGGATGGTCATTTACTTTGGCAAGTATGCTGACAATTAAACTATCAATTGCAATATCAAGAAGTGTGGTACATATTATCCCAATGGCACGATTGTCTTCAGGACATAGTTGGGCTTGATCATGAGAAGCGCTCTGAGCTAACACCACTTCTGAAACGACAGGACACAAAGTTCTAGGGAACAGTGATAGAATATGTCGCTCTTCTCATATGACGTTACCATATTCAGTTAACAATGTTTCTATAGAATAGTGTTCCTGCAACTCCCTGTTATGTTTACACAAACACAATAATGTTTCACTTACGTCATTCATTAGTTCAGTCCAGTTTCAATACTTTATTCCCTGATAGAGGAATAGGGATCCTAGTGCTGTCAAAAGTGTAGAAAACGAATGCTGGGAGCAGCACGTCCACGACTGTTGACGTCCGTCAGCTGTGTTTATTGTTTGACACCGGCTTGTTTACAAGCGCGTGCAGAGTGCCCAGGAGGGGGGCGCGCTGGGTCAGCCAATGCGAAACTGCTTCGTTTTCACGCGTTGGTCTGATGACTGGGTGTCTGTCTGGTTGGCAGCTCATCCCGATGCGATCGTTGACCTTTTGGAACTACTGTGTTCCTCCCACGTCCTATGGAGTCCTGCTGGTTGTAGCATGCTGAAAAGGTGATCAGGCTCTATCAGCCAGCACTTACTTAATCGATGTCGCATTTCAGAAGCTCAGCTTCCCAAAAGAGTAGGTTGAAGACAACGAGATGACTGCAGATCACCGTAATTGCACTGATGTGATCCTGATAACAGATGGTTCGATTGCTTAACGCTCTCATTCCCGTAGCGCTGTAGATGGTAAGCGTGCGTCCGTATCTCGACCTCCAGTCTTTGTGATGGAAGCTAGCGGCTGGTCGTTCCCTGCTGTTCCCATACACTTAGCTGAGTAGGTGTCGACACGATAATCACAGAGCATCTGAGGTCTTTGCCTCTAGACCTAGCAAGTCCTTGCTCTATGTAGATTGAGGGAATCATGTGCTAGCGTGGTCGGGAGATAGTAGAGTTGCGCCCACGAGTTGGCAGAGACCTACAGCAAGTCCCCTCCTGGGAAACACTCAAAGGTTCAGTGAATTCGGGCACTCAGGGAATATGCAAATCTATGGGCAATGGCGCGGCTTCTGTGATTAGCTCGAGTCACATCAGAACTTTGTTGGAGAGGCACTAAAATCCCTCCGCAAAACTGTGTTGTGGCATTAATATCACAAGGACTAATATAACTAATATTATCAATGAGTAGCATTACTGACTATGAGTCAACACAGGCCAATCCGGGTTCGGCCCCGCAGGGGTTCGAATCCTGAACGAGGCAGTCAGTCTACACCCAACCCAAGTGTTCATCCTGTCTTCGAAGCTGACGATAAATGAGCACCTAGCTTAGGCTGGTGTGTGTGTGTGTGTGTGTGTCCACAGGTTAATGGGCGGGGCCAGAAGAGTGTAAAATTCTCCCCATAATACACAGTTAGCAATAGAAATAGTAATAGTAATTGTAATAGTAATAGTAATAGTAATAGTAAAAGTAATAATCACACACACTCCCTCAGTGGTCATTAGGGCTTCTTTTGAACTGAGATCTAGTAAGAGCCCCGATGCGTCATGTACAGGCTAGATCCTCGTACATATCAATGTCTTAACACGCGGTAATTCTTATAGCTGCTCGGGTTGCTGTATCCACCCCATGGCTAAGTTTAATTTCCTTGGTTCTATCGTCTGCCATATCCACTCCCAGGTATCTGGAACACTTCACTTCCTCGAGCTTATCTCCATGCAGACTTACACTTCACTACCTTACTTTCACTTACATTAACTCTCAGCTTTCTCCTTTCACACAGATTCCCAAAATCAGACGGCAGCTTCTACAATTTTTCACTTGAGTCTACCATCAGCAAACAACAGCTGACTCTCCTCTCGGTCTCCCCTCCCCCCCTCCCAAAAAGATTGTGAGCCCTCCCCTCTTATCAAAACCCTCTAGTTTTTAAATAGCCATGGTAACATCACCCACACACCAACCCGCACCTGAAACAACTCACCTTCCTTTCTTCCTATTCGCATACACGCCTTACTCTCTTAACGAAAAAAAATCTCACAGCTTATAGTAACTTTCTTTCAAATATTTGTAACAACTTCCTCAGGGCATCTCTATCAATCTAGAAATAAGCTTCCTCCAGAGACAAAAATGCTACATATAGATCTTTTTCTTTCTGAAATTATTTCTTGCACACATTCATCAATGCAAAGACCAGATTCACACATCCTTTACCACTCCTAAAGCCACACTGATCCTTTCCAATATGATGTTCCGTTCATGAAATCATCATCTCAATCACCACGACTTACCGGAATAAATACAGCTTACCGGATACACACAACAAACTTATAACTCTGGATTACGAACATTTACTTTTTGTTCTCGTTGCGCCAAGCCTCAGGTACCTAACCTTAAGCCACACATACTGTGTATATCCTACCTAACAGATCAGCTACGCTGTCATCCCCTTTCTTAAGAAACTGAACAGCAATCACATCCATTCCAGCCTCATTGCAAGGCATTTACCACCTTCTCTCTTTTCATCAACCACTTGCCGTAAGTCTCTCGCTTCGAAAGCCTCCACGTCCCAAACAACCACTTATCTACCACTCTGCCTTCTGACACACTGAAAATATTCACCCCATTTTCTTCCTATCCGTCTCTTCTTTGCCTGTCACCACTTCCCCGTCAGGTCCCATTACTGACGCTCCCATTTGTTCTCTCGTTCTCCTCACACTATTCACCTCCTTTCAAGTCATTCTCTTTTGTTCCCTAAGATTTGATGATACGTTCTCACCCCAACTCTTATTTGCCCTCTCCGTCAACATCTGCACCTTGCTTTTCATAATTTGCACATCCCTTTTGATCTCCTGTCGCTTCTCGTGCACCTCACACTCATTCGCACACCTTCCTTGCAGCTTGCGCCCTTAGACCTCTCTCCTCTCTTTCACTAACAGCTTAACTTCCTCATCCCACCACTCGTTGCACTTCTCCGCAAACTCACCTTCCACCTTTCGACCACCAAACACCTCTCGCTATCATGGAAACACCGCTTCCCTAAACAAGTATTTGTGTTTACTTTCACCTCTTTCATTTTATACACAATCTATTCTGGCATCTTCTTACACACGCTTCTTTTCCAGGCTCACTCACCCTCACTACCCTCATCTCCACCAGGAAGTGATCACACTACCCACCAGCTGCCCTCTTCAGCACATTCACATCCAAAATGCTCTCTTTAGCACGCATATAAAATCGTACATCATCTAACAATGACCGATCACCGTTAGCGCCCCACCAACCACATGTATTTATGTATGTCCCTCTTTTTCAAGCCAGGTATTCCTAACCACCAGCCTTTCTCAGCACACTACTCCACAGGTTGCTTTCATTTACCCAGGGTAAGCTATATCCTCCAGTTCTACCCTTCACTCACTCTTGCATTCAAATCACCTATCACTATCACTCGATAATTCGCATCAAATTCACACACGCATCCTCTCAAAACATTTGCCTTTTCTCCTAGCTATCCTCCTTAACGGGTGTATACGTACGAACGATCAACCACAGCTCATAATCCATTTTCATCTTCACTCTCATCACTATGGGGCTCACTTCCTTGTACTCTTTCCCACATTCCCACAAGTCCTCCTTCGGCAGGAGAGCTATCACCTCCTATGCTATTTCCCCTCACACTAACCTCAAACTCTGTCCGTAAGAGATTTCCAAATCATTCTACCAGTTCCCTTTCCACGGCTCTCCTATTCGTTAGGAGCTTCATGTTCATCTAACTTCTCACCATTGTAATATCATTCTATCCCATATATCTATTTCTCCTTAAATCGAATCTCTCTGCATCAATATGCAAGTCATTTTCACTATCGTGTCCTGTCATCTCCTGAGGATACTGAACACTTAAATCTTCGCTGTCCTGCACCCACCGTACACGGACAGACACACGACACTACCATACCTCTTGACCTGTCGTTACATAACAGCATTCATTCTTTTGTCCTGACATTCAGACTTGTCTGATACACTGTCGCTCCTGAGGCAAACTACTTTTTTATTTTCACCTTCCTTAAAACCAGAAGTCTTAAGGTTTTCTCAGTCCTTAGATGTCCCATTATTAGTAATATAATCTAGATGTCAAAATATGCCCTAAAATTAGGGTGGATGAAATCAAATAATTCTTTTTTTAACATTTTTTTGAAAGATACAGATCTTTCCTCCAGTTAGATACGTGCAATAATTTTTTTTCCCCATGTACGTAAGAAAACATGCAAATAAAGTGAATGACATAGAACTACGTTTCTAATTTTCATTTCCTTTTTTTCGTTCGCTATATACAAATCTGTTAGGTTTTACACTGAAACATTGAAGAATTTGGCGTTACCATGTAAGCGTTATAACACCAAGTATCATTACTTATGATTAAATGGTGCAAAGTGCTACCTACATTAGAAAAATTAGGTAATTCGCTCGTACAGAATTCCCACAATGCTCTGAGAACGTGATAGCACTCGCAGTTACGAGGGTTTGCTATCAGCTGAAGAGAATTTCTTCGAGACACTGAACTACTTCAGTGTTTTTGTACGCTTTCCACACACAGCCTTTTGTTTCCTCATTGCGCCATTGTCTTTAGCTTTATTCCCACACTTTGGTAGCTGGCGCTGGCGTCGTCTGGCTGGTGCAGGGATGGTAGTCCGTAGAGTCGGTCTCCACGGCAGGAACACAGGTAGCCACATCAACTCCTGGGCTAACTAATGGATGAAGACTCGACGCGTGTCTAGCGTGTCACTTCCCTGAACAATAATCAGTGTACTGATGTCAGCCAAGTCCAGGGTACTGTAAATTACTTCCAGTGGCCAAGTGTTGGAACCAGGGTTCACACTGTACGTCCTCGCCATCTGGCAAAGAACATAACACCTTTGTGGAGGTGTAAGATTTCACGGCTTCAGGAGGTCTTGGTTCTTCTCACTTCCAGTCTCAGATGACTGGTGCATTGTCCTTATTATGGGACACCATCATTGTGTGCCCCACCCTGGTAAACACAGTGAAGGTGCGGCCATCGTACTCCAAGATTTTTTTTTTTTTTACAGCTGCTGTCTCATGCTTTTGATGGAGGCTGAAATCTTCTTGCTGGTACGATCGATTATACTAACAACGCTCGTGTTGTGGTCTTGCAGTTCCATTGCGTGTCTACCTGATGAGAAGATACCAGGAGATTGGTTGAGGTAAGCGAAGCACAACACTCACCCAGCGATAAGCAGCGGGATGTTTAACCGTCCTTTCTCATCAGCTGCGGCGCAGATCTTGATGCCGGACGCATATGGCTTGTTCACCATACGCTGCGGAAATCGGTACATGTCCTTTGTGTGGAGCATTTGTTCGTCGACTTCAACGTCGTCTCCAGGACTGTCGTAAGTAATACAGGTTTCAGTGAGCTGATTCCATATTTCTGATGCAAAGGCAAAATTTTCAACTTCCGTAACCTGGTGTAAGTCCTTGGCGTGACGGGCCAACACTTCGAAGTCTGACAGCAATGTGGCTGTTCGCTGTAGCCTAGTATTGGCAAGTAGAACTGTAGTTACCTCTTCTCAGAAGTGATTGATAGACTGGCTTCCAGTACAGACAATCAGCTGACAGGCCTTCACATGAGTCATCAACAGAATTCAGTAGTATACCAGTGGCATTGATTCCACTTGCCCAGATGGCTGGAGTAATGTCCCACAGGAAAATGATTATCATAAAACGGTTGCAACAGAAAGTCCCAACCGATGCCAGAGGATAACATCCAGTCTCAGGTGCCGTAACAACCAAGAGGTAGTCAAGTGACACAAGGGTAAGCACTTGAGGTCCAGAAACCACAAGTAAAAAGTTATCTATCTATTTACAGTGCATCAGCTATCTAATGTAAAGACACTCACCGAGGAACAAAATGACACACACACACACACACAGACACACACACACGCGCGCGCGCACGCGCGGACCTCCGTGGTAAAGCGGACAGCGTGACTGGCCGTCATGTATGCAAAGGCCGCCTAAGATCACACCTTCGTAAGTTCGAATTATGGTCGCGGCAGGTGGTCCACAGTCTACCCAACTGTTCATCCTCCCGAGGGGGCTGGTCGATAATATGGGTACCTGACATAGGCTAGGGTATGTGTGTATGCATACATGCATAGGAGTCACAGACAGGATCACGTTTCGAGGCAGGCAGGATGAGGAAATTACACCATCAGTAGAAAATATGATAATCAGTCAAAATGAACACACGACAGTAAGCAAAGTAGCATGCTTTAGAGCACTACAGTCCAGCACTGGGCCCACCTGGTAATCAGAATGTGTTGATAGTACTATCACAATATGCTTATATGACTGGAACATCACGGCAGAAAATAAGTTCAGTGACTAATAACCATTTAGTTCTGATTCTCAGGCCAGCTAACGTAACTCCTGAGTTAGCTAACAAAAGATACATTTACAAGCGACACTTTGTTCATGCATAAGATATATGTATATATATAATTATATAGTCACTCACTCTATATTACTGAAGACTGTGTTACTGAGTCACTGAGTCAAGAGGGATAAATGGACTGGTTAAGGTAAGATGGCTGCTTGATAGTTCAAGGTCCTAATTCGCTGCACTTGAGGGTCACAGTACCACTAGCCTAGCCTTATAACACAGGTCTCTAGGGTGTCCTTGTAAGTGGGCCCACAAGACTGATACCTGTCTTGCGAGACATCTATTTACGATGGACTGCGAGGGGCGGTCGACTGAAGTACGCAGTCGTGACGTGAGTAAAAAATACTACTGAGAACAACGGCTTGTATTGATGGCTTCGCTTCATCTGCCGGTTGACAGCAGCAAATCATGGCGCCTCTGAGCAAAAGCCGCTAGACAAGTGAGCCCCGTAGAGGGCTGGGAGACGCAGCAAGGGTCCTCCACTGGAGTTGAAGTCAAGCTTAGCACTGTAGGCTAACGCTGTTGGGCGTAGGTGCCGACGTAGTGAGTAAAAGTCGAAGGCGTAACAGCTTTGATAGTTGCTGGAGCACTACAGTCAGGTGCTGGTGAGCTGGATGCAGCAGGCTGGGTATGCTGTAGATCTAGCACGGTTGAAGAGCGCTGTGCGCACCGTGGGTGTCTTGACAGACGTAAGCCACTGTGAAGGTATGAGCGCTACACACGCCGTGGAAGAAGCGTGCGGACAGAGGCAGAAAGGCACTGGGGAAGAAGTGAGTGCTTGTAGAAGGCAAAGCGGCGCAGGGCTGCGCCCACAAACTAGAGACAAGCTGTTTGCTTATGCCCCGGGAGTCACGTGACGAACAGACGTGCCTCTACCAAGGAGAATGAAGAATTCCCAAGCATCGCGAACGTCGGCTGTTGATTGATGACCCCGTTCGCCCTGTCAAAACTAAGACTGATTCCCAGTGCAATCTATTAGTGCCGAAGGTTGACACGAAGAGCTCAAGTATCATTGTATATTTACGGAACGAAACATACACACACTCATACACATCTACACATTACTATATAGGTGCGTAAGTGCAGTGTCACAGCTTGAGGAGCGGAAACACTGCCCATATTTACGTTAAAGTGCGAAAATAAGACAAAAACTCCGTTTCCTCGCCAGGATCAAGTGTGAAACCTGGGCGAAATGCTGCATTGATTTGTTCCTGTAGGACGTTGCGTATGGCATACGTCCATAGGTAATAACCATTGGATCAAGGAGTAACTGCCGTCACTATAACATGACAAGGTCAACAGCCTATCACCATCCCCCAGCATACATGGGTCAAGTACGTCATGCATAACCATGTATTGCCAGTTTGGGGCTGTGGTTAGAATGACCGCCCCTGGAACTCCTAAACGTTTCTTCGAATATCCCGATAACATGAGCAACTGCGTAAGAAATAGAATTGCTCTCTGCGTATCAGAGATTATGATATAATAAGAGTCCCGAAATTTCAGGGACATACAGGCAAGATTCCTGTACAAGTAAGAGAGTGAAAATTGCTGTCGGAAAAGATCACGTCTCTGGGGCTTCTATCGCTAAGATTACCTTGTTGTGGTCCTTTGAATTCTCATTACTCTCTTGCCTCCGAGTTCCTCAGGTATCCTTTAACTTGTATGTGCTCTTTACCCTCCATTCACCAATAAGTTTTGGCATATTCATTGTCTCTTTTGGCAGATCCTCTCTTCTCTTCTCCACCGACTTTCCATTATGCCGTACCTCTCCGCCGTGTATTCACGCCTCAATGGTAGTCTCTGATATTGTTTTTCTCAGAACTGCCTCCACATCACCTCATCCTTACCTTCAACCGCCTTAGAACCTCGCAGCTGTACACTTACCTTTTTTAAGGGACGTACATTTCAGTCCTTCATATCTCAACCTTTCTGATTTCGATCGCCCCGTTTCTTCATTCATGCAACTCTCCAAACCCTCTCCAAGAATATATACCATCATGCACAATTCTTATCACACCAGAAGCCGATCGATTGTGCTCTTGCTTACCTCGTCTTACCTTTGTCTTTAGTATTTATAAAAAACTTCATGTTTAAAGTATGTACTTAACAACCCTCATGCCTCCTGATGCATATATTCCACGTAAACATTCACCATTGCTGTCGACGTCAGGAACCCAATACACACTTATTACTTATACCCTACACTCCATCCCTTGCCAATTCATTGAAATCATCCTTCACACACGGTGATAGATGGCATCCTCTACTGCTCTAAGATCTCTCTAGATTGCTTCCTCAACCTCCTCTTCTCTCTCATTATGTGGAGTACATGCAGACGTCAGACATTTTCAACTTTTCACACAATCTTCGCACTTCAGGCTATTATCATGACATCTTTGCAGTGAAGCATTTTCGAAACATTCCTCTTTCATAACCGCTGGTACACTTTCTTCTACTTTTTACAGTGGTATCATCTTGCAAACCTGATATCAAGTCCATACTCTGTTCCACTTATAGCTACGATCAACTCACCTTTTTTTTTTCCCCTCATGCAAAGCTTATAAGTCAAAGTTACTTCCTCTAAAACTGTGTGCATCTTCCATCTTTCTGATTTCACCATTTACTCCATTTCACTCACCCATACGGGCCTCTATGTCTGTGTGAAAGCTATTGCAGAGACACTACTTTCGCTCGAGGCCACACGTACCTGTTCTTTTATTGAGAATATGTACAGAATGTGAGTCCCCAGCCCAGCCTTACTTCAAGGGATGAATAGAACAGAAATGATAAATGAAAAGCTTGTACTTATCACTCCACCATGAACTTTCATATCTAATATTCTTATCATATTCTTATGGGGGAAAGTATATTTCCTTTATATCGTCATGAAGCTGGTGAGCTTCTACATGAAGCTGATAAGCTTTAACAGGAGTGCTCCTATGCTGGCGTACTAGCTTTTGAATGAAGCTGAGAAGCCATACCTTGAGTGCTCTTATAGTGATATACTTGCCACCCTTCCCTAGCAGGATGAGAATGCCTACAGACTTTAGGTCTCCTTTCTACACAGTCTTAAATTGGTTCTTCAAATGCTACAAAAAAAAAAAAAGAAAAATCTAGCCTACAAAGCTGACATGAAGTATAATAATTTTCAGGTAATGATTATCATGAAACCAAAGCTTCACTGAAGTGACCTGTTTCCCTAAAAGTCTGTTTTATTCATTAGAACGCATCACAGATGACAGCGTAATAAAAGTGTGTATAAGAGAAGGATGAAATTACGTAATGTCGACAAACCAAACCAAAAGTTGTTTTTTTTCCTTTTCATCACCCGTGTTAGAGTGTCTTTCATCGTAACAGTAATACAGTGCAATGAAGGAATATCTTGACTCCTGCTTGGCAGGATATACTGGTGATAAGATGTTACCAGTTAGTGCTGTCATTGAGCAACAAGTTAAATCTTCATGTGTATGGTCTGCATCTTGCTAGTTATCATTGTCCTTGAGTTATCTCAAAGAGTTGTTACCTTACTGTCACCTGGGGCTCACAGTTTACTGTATATGGTCACAAATGATACCCGAGGAGCTTCATCGCCCTCAACAAACTAAGAAATAACATCTGGAATCTGTGACCAAATTGCTAAAATAGAATATAGCTGTGGTTTTAGGAAAGTATCCTGTCCTCATTATCATATAAGAGAGGATTCATACACCTATATCTTTAATCCAATAACTAATCATAAAAGACGTGTATTTCTAACACTAGAATACTTTAATCTATTATTGAGGATACAGGCAGAGAGGATAAGTGATTTTGAACAACTGTAGTTTCGTTGATGAATCAGCGCCTTCAGGTAGTTTGGTTTTATCTTGACTGAAGATCCTCGACCTAAATCACGACCTGAAACGGATGTATGTGTCAAAAGGGGAGCTAACTAAGCTCGTCATTGTTCTATATCAATAAAGAAAAGGGCTTATTTCACACACACACACACACACACACACACACACACACACACACACATATATATATATATATATATATATATATATATTTAATTTTTTAATTCTTTTTCATAATTGTTTGCTGTTTCTAGTGCTACCATGGTAGTGCCAGGAACTGACAAAGAAAGGCCTCATTCACTCACATACATTCTCTAGCTGTCATGTGTAATGCAATAAAATCACAGCCCCCATCCACAACTAGACTCCATAGACCCCTCCATGGTTTCACCTGGCTGCTTCATATGCCCTGGCTTGGTTCACTGTCAGCACCCCATTGCTCCAATTCACTCTATCCCATGCATGTCTTTCAACTTCCTGCACGTTCTTTTTCACTATCCTTCCACCTCCAGTTTGACCTCCCATTTCTCCTTATGTCCTCCACATCAAACATATATATTCTCTCTGTCAACCTCTCCTCCCTCATTATCTTCATATATCCAAACCATTTCAGCACACCCTCTTCAACTCTTTCAAACACACTTCTCATTACCACAACTCTTTCTTACCCATTTATCACTTACTTGCTCACTACCTCACACCACATGTCTTTAAACAATTCATTTCCAATACTTTCATCTTCCTCTGCACATTCTCATCCATAGCCCATGAATCACATCCATATATAACATCACTGGTATTACTATACCTTCAAACATATCCATTTCTGCACTCCCATATAATGACCTCTCTTTCCATACATTTCTCAATGTTCCCACAGCCTTTGCCCCTTCACCCACCCTATAACTCACCCCTGCTTCTATTCGTTGCCATGTACCTATAACACTCCACTTCCTCTAAATTTCTCCATTCAAACTAAAACCCCAATTAACCTGTCCCTCTGCACTACAAAACCTAGTAGCCTTCCTTTTATTCACATTTCTCTCAACTTCCACCTTTCACACACTCTCCTAAAATCAGACACCAACTTCTGCAGTTTCTTACTTAAAACTATCACCAGTGCCATGACTTAAGCAAACAACAACTGATTCACTTCCCAGGCCCCTCTCATCCCCAATATATCAAATACCTGCACCCTCTCTAACCCCCTTGCATCTTCCTCCCCCACCATCACATCCACAAACAAATCAAAAGCCACGGTGACATTACACACCTGTCACAGAGCAACCTTCACATGAAACAACTCACCCTCCCCTCTACCTACTCCGACACACACCTCATTCCTTGATAAGAACTCCTCACTGCTTTTGATAGCTTTTCTCCAACACAATATATTTGTAACACCTTTTAAAAAGCACCTCCATCAACCCCCTCATATGTTTTCTCCAGATTCATAAATGCCACATACAAGCCCTTCTGTTTCTCTTAGTACAGCAATCCTTCGATTTAATGGACTAATAAGAGGGAAGGGGGTGTCCGTTAATGCCGAAAAACAGTTAAATTGAATGTATCCATTTTTTGATACAATATACAACATACAGTAATAAAATATACAGTTCACACACTTTCTTTTAACTCCTCTACCACTTGATGCCATTTTCAACTGTACGAATTAAAAAATTATTTAGCAAATAAAGTCACAAGTCTCTGTATACAACCTAACCGCACGATAGCTTGAGGCAGACAGACCAAAACAAAGCAAGTATACTCCACACTACCAAAAACAAGGGCGATATGACATGCACATGGTGTGGCGTTTGAGATTCTTTTATTTTTTCAATTATCAATTATCAATGTATTATTATTTGTCCAGTACGTTAAATCAAGGGTTTACTGTATTTCTCTAATATTCTTTAACACAAGAACCTAATCAAAACATCCTTTACCACTCCTGTAGCCACATGGTTCCAATCTAATATGATGCTCAGTGCATGCCATCACCCATTCAATCACCACACTACCTTACAACTTACCAGGTACATGCAACATTCAACAAACTTATACTTCTGTATTTCAAGCACCCAATTTTGTTCCCCTTGCCTTTATACAATGGCATTATACATGCATTCCACCAATCCTCAGGCATCTTAATTTGATCCATACGTACAATGAAAATCCAAATTAACCAACTAAAAACAGTCATCCTCTTCCTTTAGAAATTCAAGTCTAATACCATCCACTCAAGCTGCCTTCCCTAATTTCATCTTATGTAAGGCCTTCACCACTTTTCACCTAATCAATTACCATGACTCCCTAACCTTGCATAACTTCCTGACCCAGACCCCCTACGTTTGCAACCCTATCATCAAACACAATCAACAATCCTACAAAAATACTCACTCTATCTCCTCTTCACCTCATCACTATCTGTTACCAGTTCCCCATTTGGTCATTTAACCAATGTTTCCATTTGTTCTCTTGTTTTTTCTCAGACTATTAACCTCCTTTAAAAACATCATATTCTCTCTGATGTTTGGTGATTCTTGTTCACCCCTCTTTTTCAGCCTCTACACATTCCTCTTGTCCTCTAGATGCTTTCTCTTGTGCAGCTCCCAATCCCTTTCACTCCTTCCTTGTGAATACTTCCCGTAGACCTCTCTTTTCTCTTTCACTACAAACTCTACTGTGTCATCCCTCCAGTCACTACCCTTTCACACCAGACCACCTTCCATCTTCTTTCTCCCCTATCCCTGGGGATATGGGAGAAAGAAAGCTTCCCACGTATTCCCTGAGTGTCGTAAAAGGCAACTAAAAGGGGAGGTAGCGGATGGCTGGAAATCCTTCCCTTCTGTTTTTACTCTTCCAAAAGAAGGAACAGAGAAGGGGGCCAAGTGAGGATTTTCCTTCTAAGGCTCAGTCCTTTGTTCTCAACACTACCTAGCTAATGCGGGAAATGGTGAATATATATATATATATATATATATATATATATATATATATATATATATATAAAAAGATTGAATGTTTTTCTTCGTCTGTTTCCTGGCCCTACCTCACAGATGTGGGAAACAGCAATCGAGTATATTATAAAAAGTAATATATATACAGATAACACACAGTATAACAGATGTATAAAAAAAAAAACATATTCAATAAGATACTACATCACATAAGGGCAGTCCAATGAAATACAACAATTAAATCTCTTTCTACAGAAACATTCAACAGTGTCTAATAATGGTGTACTAGAGCCTAATCCCTATTTCTTGTATGTCCATGCACATTAAATATATATAATCTATCATCTTCAAAGCAATGTATAAGGTGTTATTATCCCATTCAAACTTTGCTTATACACATCTTGGTCATCAAACTGTCTCAAAATTAACAGTACATGTTCTTTATCAGTGTAGGAATAAATGAACCTGTGCATTTATGTTTGAACAATCTGGTCCTACAATGCATGTATTACCTCAAAACCAAAGGAACCTCAGTTATGTACAAAAGGACAATCAATTAAATGTCTCAGAAATTATATAGTATTTCAAACTGAGCATGAAGAGAGCCAAATAAGGAAATTTGAAAGAAAAAAAATTGGATCAGCAGCAAAATTTTCAGGAACAGAATGACATCAAAGATGTGGCTGAAAAAGATAGTAAATAAACACCCTTGTACAGTATTGGTATCATTCACTGTTGTGTAACCCAATGATTTTCAAATGGGTCATGCAGCTTCTTGGCTACACTCCATACAAGAGCTGGGAAATGAAAGAAACCTTTGGAGTGAGAAGGTCCTCTACGTGACTGTATTCCTTTCTGTATACTGATGATACTTCAGCCTCACCAAAGGTGACTTCTCACTTGCAGGGTAAACACTTGATGCAGAAGCAGTCCAGTAACACCCATGCCATTCACATCAGAGACAAAATGTATTGGATTACGAAGGTCATCATCCCATTCTGCTTTCATTTCTGTCAGAATCAATGAAATGTTGTTCCTTGTAGGGTCCAGCACACCTTCACAGAAAGACAGAGTGCTAATCTGACTTCTACATATAAATCTTTCTGGTCTATAACCAGCAGCACCCACAATATCTTCCATAATTCAAACATTCCTTCTATCCTCTGACCAGACTCCCTAGCAAATAAAGCCACTGCTTTTGGTACATAAGTTTCTTCTAATTCTACTCCTGATGAATCTGTATCTAATGCTTCCTCCCCCCCATCTTCCACTGAACCAATACCCTCTCCTATTCTTCCTCGAGCACAGCCTTCTGAGTGCTTACCCAGCTTCAAATGGACATGGCATATGGCCTAGATGGTACACCTCCTTGAATCCTAAAGGAGTGTGCCTCTGAGCTAGCTCACTAGCTCACCTATTCCTCTGTCTCAAAACCCAAACTTTTCTTTCTTGGAAGCATGCCTTGTCACAGACCATCCTTGAGAAACGTGACTATTCTAAACCTTCCAAATATAACCCCACTGCTCTGACTTCCGCTATATGTAAATACTTTGAAACTCTCAACTTTCACTTTCTCAAATACATCAAAACCTACTCCATTATTATGGCCACAAATACAGTTTTCACTATGAAAGCTCTACCAAAGATATTATCTCATATGTGACTCAGCTCAAGTCCCCCTCCGTTGTAGTTTTTGGTGAATCTTTCATATTGGCCCATGACATCTCCAAGACTTTGACAGAGTATGGCAGAAGTATTTGCTTTCTAAATTTTCTTTCTTTTGCATCAATGCTTTCCTCTGTTCCTTAATGCATAGCTTTCTCTCTAATCAATCCATTGCAGCAGTTGCTGGTGAAGCAACTTCTTAATTCTATCAACAGTGGCTTCCCTCTGCATTCTGTGCAACTGCTTACTCTTTTTTTCCTTCCACAAAAGATCTTCTCACACCAGTATCTACCCCTATTCACTCTAATGTTACTGTTTCCACTCTACCAACTTCCTCATATTATTTCATCTACAGTAGTGTCCCTTAAGGTTTTGTCCTGTAGCCTAATCTATTTCTTCTCTCCATAAATGATCTCTCTTCAACATCTAACCCTATTCATTCTTATGTTGATAAATTAACTCTATATGATTCAGCTTATTTTTTCATCTCTCCTAACTCTATTACTCATTTTCTTTCTCATACTGAACACATGTCCTCCCCTATTCCAACCTGTGCAACATCTCAGAATGGGGAAGCAAAAACCTGGTTAAATTCAACTGTGCTAAAACACAATTTCAACCTATATCTCGTTCTTAACATCACTCTTACACCCTCTGTTCACTGGGGCTTGCTAGTGGATAGAGAACTGTGCTTATGGTGCATTAAGCATTACAGCTAATGAAATGATGCAAGTGAGTGAGACCTTTTCTTCATTTGTTCCTAGGACTTCTTTTCTAACATGGGAAACTGCAATCAAGTCTGAAAAAATGAAATGTGGCTGGATGGTTGAAGTGAATGTTACTGCAGTTGAATTTCTTAAGAAAGGGGGTAACTGTGTTGCTGATTGGTGAGTTAAGATTTTCAATGTATGTATGGTTCATGAAGTGCCTGAAGATTGTTGAAATGCATGATTAGTGCCACTGATTAAAGAAAAGTGGGATAAAGTTGAGTGTTCAAACTATAGAGGTTTTAAGTTTGTTTAGTGCAAATGGTGTTTGTTTAGTGCAAATGGTAAGTTATTAAAGTAAGTGCTTGCTTTAACAATGTGTATGAAAAATACTTACACAAAGAGACGGATTTGTATGAAGCATTTATGGATGAGGAGAAAGCATAAGGCAGGGTTGTTAGAGATGCCTTTTGGAAGGTTTTAAAAATAAATGGTGTGGGAGAAAAGCTGCTAGAAGCAGTGAGATGGGTCTTTCTTCATCTGTTTCCTGGCGCTACCTCGCTGACACAGGAAATGGCAATCAAGTATAATAAATAAATAAATAATATATACAAGTATATATATAAACAGACATAGATGTACAAGACAAGGAAGACACAAAAGAATTCATGTTGCAGAAGTGAGAACTGGGAGTTTTGCCTACCTGTCTTTACTTACAAAATGGGCATTATGAGATCAATGAAAAAGGCTATGAAACTAAGCATGCAAAATTCAGTGGAAAACTTAACTCATGTTATACTTTAATAGGCTTTGAGACAGCTTAATCATCCAAACAAAATGAAAAAGAGGTGACATTCAACATACTTATGCACTGCAAATGCAGAAATTAGAAACATAATACAATCAAACAACAAATAAGAAGTAATAATATGAATTGGATAAAATTACCACCTGCCTCTCTGATAAAACATTCTTACCTTAATCTGGTATCAAAATTTCCCTACATATTACTGAAAGATTATGTCCACATATTAGACGAATGTAAGAAGAAACTCATATATTATTACTATTTTCCTACAAAACTATATTGAAGTTGCCAAGACTTACCAAAAGGTCATCTCTGTCCCAAATAGTGTTTTGCTGATGGAGTAAAGGATTCAAGGATAAAACGTGCTGCTGATACTCTTCAAAGGACGTGCAGGATGGAAACATCGAAAGTACGATACAGGTATGAAATGGTTTAAATACTGTATGCATAAGAAACTAAGAAAAAAAAAACAAATCCATTTTAGAATAAAATTAAAAAAGAACCCTAATCCCATTATGAAATATACAAACTACTAAAGAATCCTAATTTCTTTATAAAATTCTAAATGGGCATAAAAGTCATAAGAAAAGAAATCTAATAGAAATGCAGGGGTAAGCTGATTTTAGACAATTAATAGTGATGGGTGTAGATACGTGATATATGACAGACAGAGACGCATTTATGTAACATGTACCATCTGTATTAGTATGTCCTGTATATATATATATATATATATATATATATATATATAT
>JAYMFT010068048.1:0-14671 GCA_038088735.1 Panulirus argus
CACACACACACACACACACACACACACACACACACACACACACACACACACACACACACACACACATACACACACTCTCACACTCACCCAGTTATTATTGTAGATGACTTGAACAATCCCAGGGTAACATGGAATATGTTAACTGGTGATCAAAAGCGAGGCAGACAAATTCGCTATCCTCGACCAACTAGTTCATCAAAGGAGCTACAGGTAAATAATGTCCTCGACCTCACCCACCGACAGAGACTTGGTCAACACCTACGAGGTGCGAGAGGCTCCGGCAAATGCTGACCATAATAAGGTCAGACATGAGGTAAATACAGAATATGAAACTGATGATAATAAACGCTTGGTCCCAGATTACAGGAGAGCTAACTTGAGAAATCAGATAAGGCACGACATTTGTAACAATGTCTGTCTAGAACTGAAATTAATAAAGTGAGAGATGTGGAGTCTTCGACTTCCTATAGAGAGTAAAAGCGTAGCAAGAATGATGAAAAGAAACAGTGTAAACTCAGACCAGTATGAAAGAATAAGAAAATGAGAAAAACTATTTTGCTGTAAGTACAAATAGTCTAGAAATTTAATCTTACGAAAAAGTATATTGTTAAGAACTAGTGAAAAGACAAAGTGAACGTAAATAGGTTATAGTACAAAGTTAATGCAAGCTTTGAAATCATCTTCCATAGATATTGATAACAATAATAATGCCAAGGAAAGTTTGAAGAATATAAGAGAACGAAAGAACACAAAAGACAAAACTCGACCACAGATAGCCAAACATGGTAGAGTAACTTATAACAACAAAGTAATGGATTCCATACTAGATAACTCCTTCCAGTGCGTCTAAACAGTAGGAGAAAATCTTGCAGTCCTCAACCACAAAGATAATGTATCGAGGTTCTGTTGACGAAGAATGGAAGGCAACAGAAATGAAGAGCCAGGAATCATTAGAAACTAAATCAAACTAAAATATATCGTAAATGAGCAGTTCTATGAAGGCAGAGGAAACAATCGATAAGAGAGCATAATGATATACAAAGCAGACTCTAAAAAAATATGAAGATGTAATTCTATAATGATAAAGTGAAAGACGAGTAAAACAAGGTAAGGGAAGGAGCAGTGATTGCAGGGAGCACTAAGTGGTTCAGGATATTGTACGGTAGGAAAGAGACTTTAGACTACGACAGAGCACCTTCCCCGTAGGTACATACAGATGGGCGACAGAATGTTACAATATCTGCAAGGAATTACTGTTACATTTCCCATTTAAAAGATTAATTAGTTAAACATTAACTGTAAAGGAGAATAAACTTTTACTGGAAAGTAAATGTATTTCATTTTCCCCTAACTCAAAGCTTCTCATGAAATTCACTCCTTGAAGCTAGAGTCTCCGATTTCTTAGCGCTCTCTGATGAAGATCCTCTTAGTTATAAATGTCCTGATTCACTGATGGTTTAACATAACTAGATACTCAATGAACCATTATGTATCCTGCCTAATTAGGCTCCCTGCTTCATTAGACTCTTCAAATTAATATTTCCTCGACATTAAACTCATCTGAAGTAAGAGACTCTGCGGAATGGAGGCTCTGTGAAATTAGACTTTCTAAAGAATCTTCGCAAATCTCCAGGCAGATATATGCTTCACCTGAGGTTAAGATCCCGACGAAATTAGATTTCCCTAATGCAGAGCAGTAGACCTTCATGTGAAGTCAGACGTTCTAGGATCCCAAGCGACACGAGAAATAAAATTCTTTATGGGACTTTTATGCCCGTAAATCATTTGACAGTTTATGTCTTACAGATCATCATTCACTAAAGCAGGTCTTCCAGTCGTCAAAGTCACTGCACAGTTACAGACCTTCTTCCACTACACAGCAGTAAAGTGGCTCATCAGACCTCCTCCAGTCATAACAGTCACAAGACAGTCTCATGTTAGCAGACTGACAGTAGTCTCTGTCCTTCCTCGTTCCTTACTTGTGGTTATGTTCATTCACCTCAAAATTCAGTCTTTGCACAAGTCAAGTTAATAACATCTTTCTCACAGTAGCACTCCGGTTTTATCTCCATTTTCCTTAAGTCATTCCCTTTGCATCCGTTCTATGTTTGCAAGTTGCTAGATCTAACAGATAAGAACATATAAACTGTTATAAATGCAGAATCTGAAACTTACACTTCAAAACATTATGTTGAAAAATATTCAACTTTAACTTTATCAAACATTGCCTTGTTGACCATTCCCTTTATGATGCTACATCCATCCTCAACATTTTCAGTCCCCCAGTATATTCTCTTATCCTTCCTTTTCATCCAGTTGTCAAGAAGCCTATCATAACTCCCTGCACGGCAATAACCACCTCGCTTTTAGATACAGATCCATGTTTCGCCAGCAAACATTTGAGATGTCTGCATCACTCTGCTAACAATCTCTCCACACTTCTCAGCTCCAGCTATATGCCAGCCTCACACTTCGTGCTGATATTGGGACCTTCTCTTCACCGTCTCTTCTGAGCTGGCTTCTCGAGCGCAAAAAAACTCAACACCGCCCCGGACTTTTATGAAAACTGACTCCTGTAATATAGACAAAGCTTCGCTTAATATCTTATTCACTTTGATGTCTTTTCTGTCATGGCTTTCCAGATTCTTCCACAATAATACCTATCATCTTGCCGAATCTTCTGGGATTATTAGGTCACCTGCTTACGAGAAAATAAATCTCTATCACTCTTTTGTGCCTATTGTATTGAGCATTTTAACTACACTGCCAACCACGGCGTTGACATTAAGCCATCGATGGATGCCGGAGGTAATCATAGTGGGACGTAACATACACCTATTATCTTACCCCAACCTTTAGCTTATGTATATATACCCACATAACTGCAGCATCTGACATACACACCCTTTGTCTCACAGCACATTCCAAAGTTCTACGTGTCATCTATTGTAACTCTTCATTCTTTCGGAAACAACTGCCCGCTCTACATACTCCTTGACCACCGTTTATTTCATCGAACGTCATCTTGTAAATCGTCTGATGAAGAGGATCCTCACTCCATGACCCCATCTGATCATCTATCCTTCATGCAGTACATATGTGACCCTTCTCTTCGTCAGCATCCCGCTTTGCACCTTCCCTTCTGTCCTCAGTAAACTATTACTACTATAATCGTTGCATTCATGATTATGCGGCTCAGTTTACATGTTGTTACTTTCCTCGTATGAGTCCCGTCCTTTGGCACAGCCAGTACCTCCAAGTCCTGTTCTCTCACACAGTCTTGATAACACACGTCCACCACCTCACACCAGTCCCTCAGTGTTTCCCTGATTACTTGGTCTACACCAGAATATCATCCTTCAATTTAAGGGAGCAAATCATACAATCCTCGAAAATTACTATACCAGTCCGTTGAGCTTGCTGTATCAACTCACCGTAACATTTGGTGAGGGCTTATTGCATCATCTTCTTGTACTATTGGTGGAGGCTTGATGTACCATCTTACTGTACTTTACGGAAAAGCTCGCTGTATCATGTAACTTCACCGTCTGAGGAAGATCGCAGTATAATCTCACGGTACAAGATAAGGACATTTACTGTACCGTTCCAGAGGTTTTCTTTATATCACCTACTACGCCATTTTCTTTATTTCTTCATTCATGTTCCTTCTACACTCACTCGCTTCACTCCATGATAAAGTATCGTAATCTTTCTTCGGCTGCGTCTCTGGTATTCAACATATCTTCCATTATTTTCTCCTCAGGACTGCAGTTCAAACGTTGTAGTTTATCTTCAGGATGGCGTATTTCTCTTTCTTAACTTGATATTTTGTTATCATAAACATTCCACGTTCCCTCATACCACCAGCTCTTTCTGGAATTAGAACTCCTAGGACTATTTGGTTCCCTGTAAATTAAGGCCATTTGTGAAATTGGGTACCAATGGCATTTCGTTCCAAGCATAAATAAGGTGCCACAGGAAACTCAACGCCCACTGAACTGAACTGAGCATCTTGCACAAGTAGACTCTCGGGGGAATCATACAGACCGCAAAATTAGGTTCCTTGTAATACTGCATGACTTAAGATATTGGACTCTGTAGGATCTTGTATCAACTAGGAACTGTCTGTGATAACTGACAGTGACTCAGGAAATTACAGGGAAGTGTCTATAATAACTGACAGCGTCTCAGGAGATACCTGCCAAGAAGTGTCTGTCATAACAGACAGTTTCTCAAAATATTGTATTTGGTATTGAACAAGAATCATTTCATGTTGTTTTCTGCGTCTCAGGTTGACGCTCAATATATGTATGAATGTCACCTTTTAGATATTTTGAAACCTTGACCCTGAGCAATAAGATTATCCACAAAGCATCCAGTGGAGAAAACAGAGCTAAGTTTTTTCTAAACAGAAAAGATGATGAAAAAGACGAAAAATATCTTTATTTGAATTCTCTGCCCTGATATGAATAACTTCAACAGCATTAGTTGTCATATCGTTTCCTCCTATGAACCTTGCGAGTACATAATACTCTTCATTATTATGCTCACGTACATTCCTGGGGGTAGGAGGAAACCAACACTTCTCATGCATGGCCTGCGTGTCGTGGAAGGAGACTAACGAAATTTGGAACAGATGAAGGAGCCAAGCCAAGAGTGCTCATCCTCATCGATGACTCAGGTTGGTATGTCTGAATGTGAATGGATGTAACCAAGATAAGAAAAATTTAGAGACAGATAGTATGTTTGAGGAAAAAAAGTCTGGACGTTCTGGCTCTGAGTGAAACGAAGCCCAAGGGTAAAGGGGATGAATGGTTTGCGAAAGTCTCAGGGGTGAAGTCGAAGAAGAGCTTTCTGAACTCTTCCATGCTGCTTTTGTAATATCTAGTTACAGTTTCTTTTCGCTTCAAACATGAGGGCACCCAGATACGTGCTTCAGCATGCCGGGCCTTTATACCCTGTCTTATAGACACAGCAAGTTTAAGATAACCACAGCTTCCAAAAGCTTCCTCGACAGACAGCGCCATCTTGCTTGTTTATGTTGACGCATACGAGATGACTGGTCTGTTGGTTCTACTCACGTGTGTGACAGAGCATATGAAAAAAAAAATTATGGAAATCAAGATACTGATGCAAAAAACTGACGCAAGAAATGTGAGGGTGACGCCACCTTTAGGTTTTTGTATGCGCGGGTCCCAGCCTAATCAAACCTAGACATTAAGAATGCTGTGTTCTAATCTTAGACACTTTTGAAATCCAGGTGCATACTGGACATGCCCGTGCTGACATAATCAGTTTGTGTACTGATATCATGATTCATATGGACTAACATATCACCATCAGTTTGATCGTTACGAGGAAAAATATTTCTTATTTTACTCAGAAAGTTTAAGAATGTTTAGATATCTTAAAAATGCATTCATTTATGTCTTTGGAAGCTCAGTCATTTAACCGTCCTGGTCCTCCCATTTTCAAATATAAGTTTCCATTTTCTTTTTCCCCCTACAAAAGGAGCTTAATCATGCTCAGTAATATTCCTATCTCAACGTTTACTGGTGAAGCCTATATAGGCAGTGGTTTTAAGTTCTGTATTGATATCAATAATTCAGCGTTAACTATATAACATAAGTGCAAGAAGACAGTGTCGCTATTTTAAACCTGAAATCAACATTCATG
Organism: Panulirus argus; assembly: GCA_038088735.1. NCBI lineage: Eukaryota > Metazoa > Arthropoda > Malacostraca > Decapoda > Palinuridae > Panulirus > Panulirus argus. The sequence continues at coordinate 5,677 of JAYMFT010068048.1, forward strand.
TCAATATATTACGGAAAAATCCAATCACGATCACCTGGGCTTACAGATCGATTAGAAAGCACTGAACGAAATCATCTCGGTCAATTAAACACTCCTCCTCCGCTTTGAACAAGAGTCGTGTTTATATCTATCTGACGACCATGAATTTGGTGGATGTATTATATTTTGGAGGTGTATTCAATCTGATTAATATAGCAAAACTAATATGACGGTTCTATAACCTAATTCCACAGCCTTCCAAAGATGAAGACCAGGAAGTGATCTCACTGGATTCTCACTAGCCTAGTCCTGAAACAGAGATGTGGCAAGGATCTCGTTAGTACCACCTTCACCCTGGCCGGAAACAGAGAGGCCTGACCGCGGTCTCATCACAGGCGCTCTTGCCCTAGAAGCAAACACACGCATGGCGGAGGTCTGGCTGGTCCCTACCAGCCACCACAATCCAAGGTACTGCGGTAGCTCCATCAGCGCCACCCTCACGCTGACTACAAACGGAGGTGCGACAGTGGTCAGTCTCCCTCTCACTCCGACCAATTGTTTTAACATTTCACTTGCAAACCTTGTGTGATCCAATTTCCTCAATCAAGAGAATTTTTTTTGTGTGTGTGAAAAAGGAAAAAAAATGAATCCCTCTAACTGCTGTAATTCCGGTGCGTGAATGAAGTTTTCCGCTCCTAGAACCGCTGACTATTTTTCCTTCTTTTTATCATCACTGGCTGGTGTTGTGTTCTCTTAGTTGGTCTGCAAGCTTGGCTACCTTCATCATATTTTTTTCCATATTCCTAATTCCGCATACTACATCAGTAGGTTAGTTAGTTAGTTAGTTATTGATAGGTACATCAAAAGGAGGAGGTAGTATACTACTCTCCTCCTCAAATGAATTTAAGAAAATTATACAAAATCAGGGTTATAGAAAATGATCAATTAATAAATGAAGTACGGACAAAATACATCAGTAGGTGATATAGATGAAAGCAACACCATAACATATTGGTGGCAAACATCCGCTTCAAGTCCGTGTTGTATGCACTAGTTATGTCCGGCGTCAGTCACACCAGTACTTTCTATTGTATCAGGTACTTGTCTCTGTTCTGTTTCCATATATTGTTGTCATCATGTGTGAGACAGATAGACAGACAGGACCGGAGAGAGATTCTAATCCCTCCTGGAAAACGTCTTCGCGGACGTGCCGCTAGGGAGCAGAACCCGAGACACTATGTATTGGAATGTTTGCTTCAGTGATTTTAAGCGGGGCTGGTAGGGTCATAGGCACTCAGTCTCTTTAGCGAAGTGTGGGTTGATACATTTGTAGACCTTGATGGATAGTATACGTAGCCTGGTAGTCCAGGTTATGCTCACGCTGGTGACAACGCTCTAATTTCATTTCAAAGGGAAGAGAGATGGCCATTACTATGTAAATCAAAACATTTCAATTCCCTTGTAAACATGACATCCCAAATGGTCGTAAAGTACTTATCATTTATTGTTGTGACGACGCAGGTAAAGACGATCAACATGGTAATCAAAAGAAACATTACAGTCTTGATTCTTGACAGCTGGATAAGTGTTAGGGAGCAGTGGACGTAACGGAGGGAGAGTTTGACAGTTCTGACACGGAAAGAAATATGTAAGGCTCATCAAGCATTGTAAAGCTAAACATTACAACACGGAGGCTTTAGTCCTGGACACCTGTGTTAACGCCCATTTTCCCCAGTAATATAGCATTACTGGTAACAGTGATGTAGCAGGAGAACACACTGGACCAGTTGCATCAGGCGTATGGCATGTTCTACTGTCTCTACCGTCCTTGACGCCACGGGCCAAATCCACTTCCTCTTTACGTTGAGTCTCAGTTAAGATTTATCAAATCTTGCCACCCTCTCAGCTATGTATCTGTCTAATCTGACAACGACCACCTTTTTTTATTCAGGTTAAGTGGCACCCAATAAGAGGACGTGTACTGAAGGAATAGATAAATGAGGGGAAAGCGTGTCTTACAGGCTATGCAGCATCTGCCCTGGTGGCAACAGCTGACCTAGTCTGGTCAACAGCAGGGCGACAGCTTCCTGCCGCTTGATAAGCCTTTACAGTGAAAGCGACGGCGTCAGGGCAATACTGCAATATCAGAGGTTCTTTGTCACACTGGAAGTGATAACATGAGTGCCACACGACAACGTCAAATAATTAGTTTTGGCAATACTAGTACTGATGGCTGCCCTCTGATGTACTGGAAATTGTTATAGGAAAGTGTTCATTTCATCCTACCTGCCTGAACTGTTAGAGAAATTTGTACACTGTAGTCTCACGTTAGTGAATGTCTCGTGTCCAGAGCTAGGATAGAAATACCTTTATATGCTGAGTCCGAATTGCACCTAAGGCGAAATACAAGCGCAGCTGTGACAAAAATTACTCTGTTAATCAACTAGGCTACAAAGCGTTCTGTAATACACCACTCTGCATTACAACACATTCAGGTTAACTTAGCCTCATCGAATTAAAGCTGGGATTCATCCTAAACTGATGTTGTTTGAACTTTGGAAATATACTAAAGTATGTACGTTGCTAGAATTATCAGATCCAGCATGTCTTTCCTAATACCTATGACCTGGCTCATTTCAAAAGACAGGTCTTTCACTTTCTCAAAAATTCGTAAATACTTTCCCTGTCTTTTTTCCCTGTTTCTTAATTCTCTCTATATTTCAATTTGGGCCCGGCCTTGATGTGGACTTTTGTCCGTGACTGGAGCCTTCAACGTAAAACGAAAAAAAAAAAAAACACCCCATCAATCACGACCCTTTCCAATCCGCCCACCTCCCACCTTACGCATGCCACAAGCATCTCTCATACATGGCAGCTTCCCTAAATACCTCCCATTCCTCATCCACTCCTCTAGCTTCGTTTGTTCTTACTTTTTGACATTCTACACTCAACTTCTCCTGGCATTTCCTCAAACATGTCTCCCTCCAAGCTCATATACTCTCACCATTCGTCTTCCTCTTTTCCGAAAATCTCTACAAATCTGCACCCTCGCCAACACAAGGTAATGATCAGACATCCCACCAGCTTCCCCTCTCAGCATATTCACACCCAAAAGTCTCTCTTTTAAATGCCTGTCAGTACGTAATTCAATGATGTCCGCTGATCATCTTTTCTACTTACATACGTATACTTGTGTATGTCCCTCTTTTCAAACCAGTTATTCCCAATCGCTAGTTCTTTTTCAGCACACAACTCTACAAGCTGTTTACCATATCCATTCACACTACTGAATACTTCATGCCCCCTATCTATACTCTCAAATGTCACATTACTCACCTTTGCATTCTAATCATCTATCATAAATCCTCGGTCTCTTGCATGAGAACTGCTGACACACTCACAAAGCTGCCCGCAAAACACTTACCTTTCATGATCTTTCTTCTAATGACCAGGTGCATAAGCACTAATAATCACCCACCTCTTGCCATTCACTTTCAGTTTAACCCTCATCAGTATAGAACTCACTCTCTTACACTCTTTCACACACTCCCAAAACTCCTGCTTCAGCTGTATTGCTACCCCTTCCTTAGCTCTTGTCCTCTAACCAACCCTTGACTTTACGCTTAAGATATTCCTAAACCACTCTTTCCCTTTACCCTTAAGCTTTATTTCACTCAAATCGAGAACATCGTTTTTTTTTTTTTCCTCCTGAATAGACTTGCTATACTCTGCACCCTTGTTGAAGACTCAATGTAGTGTTACTCCTGACAGATGATATTGTGAGCTCCTATTGAAATTATTAACAAGAGAATAATATGGTAGCAGTTGTCAAATCTATTATCTTTAATTCAGTAGCATTTCTATTCTTTATAATGAAATCTCAGTTTTAATGACTTTACTGGATGCACCTTCAGTAAATCATCCTTTCAGGACAATATGAATATTCATATGTCTGCTCACGGTTGAACCAGAAATCCCTACGCAAATTACGTCGAACAAATTTAAGAGCCATGCAAATATGCGAGGCTGCCAACCGACGACTTACCTCAGACGGACGGACGCACACTTTAAACAAACATAAATCTGATGAATTTTTTTAAGAGCCACAAAGATATGCAAGACTGGTAGCTGTCTATGGACGAATAAACTCAACTCACAAAAACGACAGACACTTAAACAAAAAGTAAGACTGATAAATTGCAGCACTGACTAAAACCACTAATGAATAACGTCAACTTACCTTGGAAGAACAATCAATTAAAACAAAAGGAAAATTTGATAAATATCAACATAAAAGGTAAACGTTGCGCCCCATAACACGAGGCATCACGGTTCAAGAGCGGAGGCATCACTGACATGGGGCAAGAGCAGGTACTCACTTGTCCCTGAGGTTGTAGACGCCGCCGTAGCCTCCGTCCACATTCAGCAGCTTGGCCACCAGATCGGCGCCCTTGAAGACGTTCACAATAAAGAACTCGGCTGGATACGTCTGTTTGCCTTTCTTCTTGTACACGCGGGTCACGAAGCCATAAAACACCACCTACAGGAGGAGAAACAAGAACTGACATGGGACGAGTGAGTGAGAACGAGTCGTGTGTTGGTGTCAAGCCAGGGAGGCACAAAGGGTTTATGGAGCTAGGAAATATTTCAAGGTCTAGACAATATGACGTCGTGTCCATCGTTCTCACTTCCGTGAACCCGATGAAATGATGTGATTCGCTACTGAGAGACGCTGAGGAAAGCGAGCTGAAGAGGGAGTTACGTAGAGGTACCAGAAAGAGAAGGAATTCAAGAGAGAGATAAATTACCTAAGCTGTAAACTCCAGGGGTTACATGTTTTATGTGTCACCTCATCTCGATTTCAGCAAGATAAGAAAGTCTGGGATGGGATGACAGACCCAGGTGAGAGAAATGGACAAGCAAGAGAGCGGGAGAGCTACAGAAAGAGGTTGAGGAAAGAGAAGGAAAGAAAGACAGAAAAAGATAGAACAATGGAAAGGGAGAGAGAGAGAAAAAAAAATGAATGAAGGCAACGGGAGCTAATAACATGGATGTAAGTAAAACTAAAAGGAAAAGATAACATTATACAGATAAGGAAGCAGGGTAGAAGAGGAGGAAGGAAATGAGTGAAGAGACAATGGAAATATTCCGATGATATGAAGGCAAAGAAGGACGGGAGAGGAGAAAGTGTGACTGAAAGAGAATTTATGAAAGTTTATATATTATATCTCATGTGTGAATGACACCGACTTTGTAGGACTACTTCCTCAACATCTCAGACTTGAGTCCTGTGAATGACATCGACTTTGTAGGACTACTTCCTCAACATCTCAGACTTGCGTCCAAGTTCTTGTGCTGGTTCGCTGGTCGAGCAGGCTGCTGGATGCTGCAGCCCACAGGCCAACGTCACATGCACAGCCAGACTGGTCTATGATTTATCCAGGGCCTTCATAAATTACTCCACTGTACATCCCATGGTGATTCTGACGGCTAAAGGCGATGTGAGACAGTCTTGGGCTCCGGATGTTCAGTGTTTTCTCTCGTGCCTGTTGCACAGTTTGATTCCAGCAGTGATATTCTACTGGGGTCTTCCATGCCTGTCGTGCCAATATGGAACTATCTTTGGGTGTAAATTGGGAATCGTGGCTTCCAGGATTTTCCATGAATAAATTATGATAAACCTTTCCAGCCTGCGCTCCAGTGAGTATATCGTCTGTGTTTTCTGTCGCTCCCATTGGTTCAGACTCTTGACGATGTAAATTCGGGCTGTGGAACATTTTTGTACACTTTTCATCTCTGCAATTTCGCCCGCCCAGTACGGTGCTGCTCGTACAAAGCAGCACTTTGTTGGGAAAGTATTACTGCCCTGAAGTGCGTCATCAGTGTCTTATCCTCTCTTGTCTTGAAGGTTCACAAAATCTAGCCTGACACCTTTATGGAAGAGACAACAGTTGCTCTGCTGAGCTCACCGAGTGTAAGGTCGTTAAACATTATTCCTTCGACGCGCTCCACGCTGCTGATTCGAGATATGATGGTGTCCGTTTCTGTCCTGCGTTCTGTACGGTCTCTTATTTCTTCGCTTCCCCATAACGGACTTATGAACTTTTTACCACCAATTTGAACTTCTCTTTTTCAATGGCCCACCGGAAGACATTAGCTACATCAGCATGTTTTTGCTCACTGTCTACTGCTTTTGAGATTTCACTGTCTATTCCAGTATCATCTGCAAAAGATGAAATGGTAATGTGGCTCATATTTGCGTCAATGTCACTATACGAGAAACAGTAGGGGCGTATGCACAGCTACTTGCAGACCTGAACGTTTAACCCTAGAGGCGTTGGAAATAGCCTGATTTATGACAAGTGTTGTGGCCTGAGTCGAGAAGTTGTATATCCCGCTTCCAACATGCTGATTTAGGTAGAACACGTCACACAGTCTAAAGAGTCCTGCTTTGAGCAGTTGTTCTTCCGAGCTGCTTTCACTGGGATTCACGTCAACAAAGCCGTACCCTTGCCATTTCCAGCTTACGTGTGATAAGTTGTAGTCTCGCAGAAGTATCATACATACAACTGGGTCACCAAGATTGTCGGGGCGAGATTCTATCTTATTTGCTCTATAAATAATTTAGGTCCTGAATCTACGTAATGGTTTACACACACTCCCTTACCTAGGCTTAGATTTTTTAGTCTGGACAACCAGCATTTTTACCACATCATTCGAGGAATTCAGGAACTCAGGTATGTTAGAATCTTTTTTAACACATGATCCCACCCCACATATCCTTGTTCTGTCACATTTTATCACTTGTAGTCCGGGATACAAATTTCACTAAACAAGTGATCTTTTACGAGAGTTTCTGTGAAGCCTGCATGTAACATTTTTGTATTTCACAGTTAAAAATTTTCAAAGGGAATACGCTTGATTGCTGTAGGTTATGTCCCTGTATGATTGCATATGTTGAGAAATGTTACATCTCCTATTATCGAATTGTTCGTGGATATTTGTTCTGATTTTTTTAGTTATTCAGCTTTGTTTTAACAGTTTGGGTGGATGAGTCCTTATGCTCAGAAAAAAGAAAAATTCTAATCCCAAATCATTTTGTACAGGAATGCCAGGTAATGTATAGTGGAGCCAGGGTCAATTTCTTCCTTTGCTCCTATGTCTGGAGAATATTGTGTCTACCTGTTCTCTCTGCCGCCGGAAGCACAGCAGCGCACCTTGGCCGTCTCGCAGTATGTGACAGACTAACTGCCCATCCCACATGATAAGCCAGGCAGCACTGGTTAAGATACCGTCTTCCCTACAGTGATGACCAGCACGTTTCTTAGTGATAGAAACTACGCCTTTCTCATAAATGACATGTGTACCTTCCTTAAATGAGACATTTCTTGGGGTTGCTAAAAACTACGCTATGCCAATATGATTTGCCTGTCCTGTCTATCTTGTCGAGTCCTCCTGCACATTATCTAAACTTGAAACACCAGCAAGCTTCCTCTTTACGATCAGTCTCCTTCTCTGTCTTCCGTTTTTCGGTTTTCTGCAACTACATCTACTGTTTCCCTCAACATTTATCTCTTCCCATTTCGTTCCACATCTCTCATGCCATTCCTTTCCTCACCTCTCGTCCCATTCCTTTCCATATCTGGGCCAGCGTGTGCGGTGATCTTTACTGTGATGGTTTACACATGCCTCCTCGTTCAGCTCCTTCCCTATATCGTTTCTCATAGTATTCCGTCCCTCTCTCCCTCTCTGACATGATTATAAAGAATTAAAATATTACTAAAATGATGATGTGAAACATGATGTGGCCACTTAATGACGATGAGAAACGATAATGAACATAATGTTTAAGGGCGAAGAACGATAACGGTGACGGTAAAGACGAAGACGAAAAATATGGTCCAGAAGATAATGAAGAAACAAAATGATAAATAAATCACTAAGAAAAGGCGTCATCAGGGCAACACTGGGGACAAAAAATGCATCAAGTCTGCACCAAGTGAGCGTATGAGTTACACAGAACTGTCCCTTATCCACATCTGATATCGGATTCCTCCAACTCGCCAAAAGTTTACAACGAAGAATATTTCTTGAGTTAGTCATCCTCTCCCTCGCCTGGGTGGCTGAAGGGACGCAGAATCTGGGGGTGTTCGTGTGGGGGCCTCTGTCTGGTAAGGCCTGTGCCTGTCTGGACGTATTGTATGCCTGTGCCAACATCTATCTGCTTGGAAGAGAGCCTGTCCGCTGGATGCGAATCTCCGCACATTTGCATCTATTTAGATAAGCAACAGTCTACCTCTGTATTTATTTCGATGTCTCCCTCTTGGAGAGTTTGTCTGTTTCGGCTCGTGTCTGTTTGTCTGTGTCCACCGTGTCAACGGATGTGTGTCTGTTTGGATGTGTTGGTTTGAGCTTGTACTTGTCTCGATGTGTAGCTGTGCAATTATTTGCAGATTTGGACCTGTGTTTGTCTGTAAATGTTCCCGTGCGAGTATATAGTTCTGTTTTGGGTATTTCATATAAGAAATTATGCTGGTCTAAGTTTTCGTTCATTAGAATGTCTGTAGTCGTTGATCTGTATCTGTATGGAAGACTATCTCTGTGGACTCTATCTTTAGTGTATGTGCAGGTTTGCTGAGTCTTGCCTCAAATTCACACGTTTTTACATCTGAATCTAATTCCGAACAAAAGCTGTGTTACTGAGCAATGTAAACTGTATATGCATTAGAGTGCGACTGTTTAAACTTATGTATAAAACAGTTTGGGTCTATTTTGAACGCTAACCTCACAGTTATGATCATATGATCTTATACCTACACGTTTGACAGTGTTCTGAAAAACACTTACTACTGGTAATGTGAGCCTGTGGGATTTGACCGGTATAGACTCCGTTGCTTATAGACGTGAGTCGCAAATTGTACAGGGTTCGAATCCTTGCTGTTGGAGGACATCATGTGATATATATATTATATATATATATATATATATATATATATATATATATTTTTTTTTTTTT